>BROE01000027.1:11025690-11053121 GCA_036571765.1 Plecoglossus altivelis
TGTGTGGTGTGTGTGGTGTGTGTGTGAGCTGGAATTAAATATTTGCACACACGGACTTAGGTGTCCAGCAACGAGCTTAAACGCATAAGAGACATCTTCCTCCACACCTTCCAGCGCCCCTTCAATTCACCATTCATGTCACACAGACATAGGCACGCACACACATCTGTTCCGTCCAAGAGGCACTCCATTGTGACAGCCACTTTTTAAGGGGACAACGTCGGGTGTGTTGTGATTTGCTGTGTCGGGTTAGGGTTAGGAGGAGGGGGGGAGGGGCTAGTAATATTTTGCTCCCTCCCAATAATTGCTCCCTTCAGTCAGGAGGATGCTAACATGTTGTTCTCTCGCTCCCAAACACACTCTGAGGGATCAGACTAGTTTCTGGTCAGTCCAAAGATGACCTCTTACACTCTCTCTCTCTCTCTCTCTCTCTCTCTCTCTCTCCTTCTCTCTCAGGTCATTTCTCCCTCCCCCTCTCTCCTTCTCTCTCAGGTCATCTCTCTCTCTCCCTCCCCCTCTCTCCTTCTCTCTCAGGTCATCTCTCTCTCCCTCCCCCTCTCTCCTTCTCTCTCAGGTCATCTCTCCCTCCCCCTCTCTCTCTCCTTCTCTCTCAGGTCATCTCTTTCTCAGTGCAGTTATCCATCCACAGCTCAGCTGGCAGAATCATTCTGTCTCCTCTATGCATCATTCATGAGTTTCCTTCTCCAGGATATGTATCTCTCTTCCTCTCTCCATCTCTCTCTTCATCCTTGCCCCTCCCCAGTAGACAGCCAGCTGATGTTCATGTTCTATATTAACTAGCACAGTACAGTGGTGATCTAGAGTCTCTCCCTCTCTCTTCCTCCCTCTCTTCCTCCCTCTCTTTCTCCCTCTTTCTCTCCCTCTCTGTCTCCCTCCCTCTCTCTCTCTTTCTCCCTCTCTTCCTCCCTCCACCTCTTTCTACCTCTTTACTCCCTCCCTGCCTCTTTCCCTCCCTCTCTCTCTCTCCCTTTCACTCTTCACACTTCACACTTTCATCTGTTATTCTTTTCTTTCTCTCATTGATAAACAGGGCCAGGAGAGTATTTATCCTGTTTGTGTGTGTGTATGTGTGTGTATGTGTGTGTGTGTGTGTATGTGTGTGTGTCTGTGTGTATGTGTTTGTGTGTATGTGTTTGTGTGTGCCGTCTGCAACTGATCTCTTTCCTGTCTGCTTTGTAATGTGTGTGTGTGTGTGTGTGTGTGTGTGTGTGTGTGTGTGTGTGTGTGTGTGTGTGCCACCCTCATCTCCTGCAGATGGCAAGGAACAGACGCTTCCCTTAGATGGGATTGGAAAATAATTGGATGAGCGCAACACACACACACACACATACGGTCACACACACACACGATCACAAGCACACACACACACGATCACAAGCACACACACACACGATCACAAGCACACATGCACATACCGATGCAAGCGGTTTCTGTAAACAGACACGCACGGGTACAAACACACAAACATAAACACACACACACTCACAGAAGCATAACCACACACACACACACACTCACAGAAGCATAACCACACACACACAGAAGCATAACCACACACACACACATAAGCATAACCACACTCACACACATAAGCATAACCACACACACACTCACAGAAGCATAACCACACACACACAAACATAACCACACACACACAGAAGCATAACCACACACACAACCATAACCACACACACACACACTCACAGAAGCATAACCACACACACACAGAAGCATAACCACACACACACAGAACTTTAAGGGGAAGTTATAAAGACTACTGAGAAAGATGGAGAGGAGGGGGGTCTGAGGAAATAGAGAGGGACAGGACAAGACACAGACAGACAGACAGACAGAGACACAGACAGACAGACAGACAGACAGACAGAGACAGAGAGAGAGACAGAAGGAGAGACAGACATACAAAGAGAGACAGAAGGAGAGACAGACACAGAGAGAGAGACAGACATATAGAGAGAGAGAGACATACAGAGAGAGAGACATACAGAGAGAGAGAGACGTACAGAGAGAGAGACATACAGAGAGAGAGAGACGTACAGAGAGAGACATACAGAGAGAGAGAGACGTACAGAGAGAGACATACAGAGAGAGACATACAGAGAGAGACATACAAAGAGAGAGAGAGAGACGTACACAGAGAGAGAGAGAGATATACAGAGAGAGACAGAGACATATGGAGAGAGAGACATGCAGAGAGAGAGGAGATCTGAGTCTAGTCTGTCTTTCAGTCAGAGACAGTTTCCACCTCCAGTGTTCTCTGGTCTCTAGATTGCTTGGCCTCATGCTGATAGTCTTGATCGCATTATCAAAGCAGGACAGGCTAGGAAGCCTGTCTGTGTGTCTCTGTTTGTGTGTCATGTATTCCCCTGTTCTCCATCCTTCTGGTGAGACCTGCAAGTGTGTGTGTGTGCGTGTCACAGCCAACCTCTTATCCCTCCCAAGCTGTTCAAGATAAAGAATGCTTGACAACACTGGAGAAAACCAAAAGAATCCCTTGTACTAAACACACACACACACACACACACAGACACACTCACACACACACACAGACACAGACACACTCACACACACACAGGCACATTCACACACACAGGCACACACACACACACACACAGGCACACTCACACACACAGGCACACACACACACCTGACACACACACATCTTTACACACACACACAGACACACTCACACACACACAGACACACTCACACACACACACACACACACAGACACACTCACACACCACACAGGACACAGACACACTCACCACACACAGGCAATTCACCAACACAGCACACACACACACACACACAGGCACACTCACACACACAGGCACACACACACACACACTGGCACACTCACACACACAGACACACTCACACACACCACAACAACACTCAACACACAGAACACACGCACACACACACAGACAACACTCACACACACAGACACACTCACACACACACAGGCACATTCACACACACAGCGCACACCACACACACACACACTGGTTCCAAAACAAGAGCCTGTTGCTGTGTTCCACAGCTACAGTGTTTTCATTACATGACATCATTTCACTGCATCTTCTCCTTATTCCTGGCCGTGTGTAACCTGTGGTCACTAGGTGCTCTGTGTCCTGTACTAACACACCTTCATCACTAACCCTAACTGGCAGCTGAATGGAAGCCTCACTTAGAAACATATTTAGCTGTGGTGTGTGGTGGTGTGTGTGTGTGCGTGCGCTGCGGTGCGTGTGTGTGCGTGCACGTGCGTGTGCACGTGGGTGTGCACATGCGTGTGCACGTGCGCGCAGTGTGTGTGCAGTGCGCGTCGTGCGTGCACGGTGGCTGTGTGTGCACGTGCGTGTTGCACATGCGTGTGTGCACGTGTGCGTGCACACGTGTGCCTGTGAGTGTGCACATTGTGCTTGCACATGTGTTGTGTGTGCGCTGTGTGTGCGTGTCAGTGCGTGTGTGTGTGAACAGCACCTGGTCCCGTCTGTTTGCTCTGCTGATTGGACGACCGTGTCACATGGGCTTGTGTTTATCTAAGCCAATGGGCTTTCAGCTTATCTGGGCACACTAAGGACATCTGTAATGAGGACCTGAGACTCATAGCAGACAAGTGTGTGACATTGTCTAGAGTGCTGGCGTAGCGGAACATTCTAGAACATCTATACAATCTAAAGTCTTTAACAATTCCTGTGTTCACTCAAGTGAAGTTAGATGGACCTGTTGCCTTTCCCGCGGGGTGTGGGTGTGTTTGGGTGTGTGTTGTGTGGGACTTGTGTGTGTGTTTGTGTGACCTTCAGAAGGGCAGTGAGGGACTGAAAGGGTTAACAAGGAAGCTGGCCAGAGTGCAGCCCATCGATCGCAACACACACACTCCTCATACACTCACACTCCTCACACACACACACTCGGCAACACTTCACACTCCTCCACACACACACCCCCCTCCCCCCACCACCTCTCCTCTTTCACTCCTCACACACACACACTCCTCACACACACACACTCCTCTCACACACACACCCTCCTCACACACACACACTGCTCACACACACACTCCTCTCACAGACACACACACTCGTTATACACATACTGCTCACACACACACACTCCTTACATACACACGCACTCCTCACTCACACACACTCCTCACACACACACACACACAATCCTCACACACACAATCCTCACACACACAGTCCTCATATACATACACTCCTCACATACACACACTCCTCACACAAGCGCTCCACGCACACACACACACGTAGTACACACAGTACTGCCTCATTGACCAAACAGACTCACGTATGAGTGACGGGGCCAATTTCTCTCCTCTTCCACTCCCCTTCTCTAATTTATGGTCATTGATTTACACAGGACGTTCTGAATGCTTCACACACACACACACACACACTGATTGTGGTGTGCTTGCACACACAGACACAGATCGCGGTGCTCTTGCACACACACACACAGATCGCGGTGCTCTTGCACACACACACACACACACAGATCGCTGTGCTCTTGCGCACACACACACACACCACACACACACACACACACACCTGCTTTCTCAGCAGTGTGCTGCTGCAGTATAGGAAGGGCCAAGCTGAGGAAAGCAGAGTCACTGGCTTCAGCTCCTCAACACACTACTACTACAGGGCAGTTGACCTCTGTGCAGGTCAGTTGGGGACCGATCAGGGACTGATTGCTTTTGTGTGTGTGTGTGTGTGTGCGTGTCTGTGGGTCTGTGTCTTTGTGTCTGTGTGTGTGTGTGTGCCTTTCTCTCCAGGCCTGTCCCCAGGCCCAGACACCCAGGGGAGCAGTGATAATACCCGCAGCACAGAGCAGATCCTCCACACTCTGACTGACCTGTCCAGAGGCTTCCAGGACCTGGCTGACCGCTGCCTGCTGGTCCTCCACCTGGAAGTCAGGTAACACACACACACACGCTCACACACACACCTGCTCACACACACACGCTCACACACACACCTGCTCACACACACACGCTCACACACACACCTGCTCACACACACACTCACACACACACGCTCACACACACTCATACACACACGCTCACACACACTCACACACACACCTGCTCACACACACACACCTGCTCACACACACTCATACACACACGCTCACACACACTCACACACACACCTGCTCACACACACACACGCTCACACACACTCATACACACACACTCATACACACACGCTCACACACACTCACACACACACCTGCTCACACACACACACACCTGCTCACACACACGCTCACACACACTCATACACACACACTCATACACACACGCGTTCTCATACTGCCACAGACACACTAATCCACCGTGGCTGCTGAGTGTGTATCACACGGGAAGACAAACCATCTGGGTCACCAACTGGCCCTCCTTCACCCAGATACCTCCCTCCTCACCTCTACTTCCCTCCCCCACCCAGTCACCTCCCTCCTCACCCCTACTTCCCTCCCCCACCCAAACACCTCCCTCCTCACCCCTCCTTCCCTCTCCCACCCAAACACCTCACCCCTCCCTCCCTCCTCAGCCCTCCCTCTTCACCCGGGGCCCTCCAATCTCGACCCCCCTCCCTCTTTTCCTGACCCCTCCTTGCCCCACCCACCCCTTCCCTTCCTCCCTTAATTTCCTCACCCCTCCCTCTCCCTCCCTTCCTCACCTCTCCCTCCCTTGGTTGGTTGGTCTCAGAGGGGCGTTCTGTGGCTCTGGTTCGCTGACTCTCCTGCATCAGGCAAATGTTCCCTGATACCAGTCCCAGATGGGAGGGAGGGAGGGAGGGAGGGGGGGGGAGGGCGGAGGAGGAGGGTAGGGACGGGAGGGAGGGAGTGAAGGGAGGGAGGAGGGAGGTGAGAGAAGAGAAGGGGTGGTAGTGCGTTGTAGGGGGTGTTAGTTTTATGATGGAGGGCGGTTGGTGTCTTTACTCACCTGGTTTTATAGCTGTCAGCTAGAAGACGTGTTTAACGACCATATGATGGCGGTAAAGCTGAGAGGGCAGACACTCTGGAACTCACTCTAGAACGTTCTATATATACCTTATAGAACATGGAACACAGACCTTAGAACATTCTCCATATACCTTATAGAACATGGACCACAGACCTTAGAACTTCGGCCGCAGACCTTAGAACGTACACCGCAGACCTTTCATAGACCGTTTCATAGAACGTAGAACATACAGAACTCTAAAAGACCTCAGGACATAGAGGAACCACACCTGTTGTTGCTTCTCTTACCCAAGCCAGGTGTCTCCCCACCCTGAACACACACCTAACACACACCTCTCTTCCCACCAAGCCTTGCTATCTGCGCCCCTCCCCTCATCCCTCTCCCCTCCACCTCTCTGTTCCTCCACCTCTCTCCTCCACCCCCTCGTTTCATCCCCTCCATTCCCGCGCGTCTTCCCTTCCCTGAGATATACTCGCAGAGTCCTAACTGTTGTCCGAGCTAGGTTTCTTTTGCTGATTTCCCTGGCCAAGCAGGGGAAACTGTACTGGCGCAGTCTCACTGGAGGCGCTCATACGTGGGAGTATGGTCACTGTGACTACTCTTTGCACCCCCCTTCGTCTTGTGTGAGTGTGTGGCTGTGTGGCTTGGCTCAAACTCATAAATTACTCTCTTTTCTCTGTTATAGGGGCATACATCTTGAGCTGCCACTTCGGACAGCGTATCTCGCATTGTTGGTGTGTGGTCAGTACAGAATTCTTACTTGCACTGCAGCAGCACTAAATACTGTGTCATTCCGAGTCTGATCACAGTTGACAGTCACAACTGACCGGATGCTACCTGCTGTGAACTTTGAAATCCTTTAGGATTGTTTCAGGTCACTGAAACAATTTGGGCCTCAACAGTCAGAGTGCAATCTTTCAAACGTAACATGGGGGCCTGTTACAGTAATATTGCATTTCTAAGATTTGAGGGATACCAGGGCACACTGTGCAAGCCTTAAGGGGGAAGTCTTTTCCTGGTTTCTAAGCAACCGTACTGGAAAAAAATGGCCGGGATACAAATGCAGAAACAAGAAGAAAAGATCACGTGTGACGTTAAGAATGCCAACACTGTAAAGTTCCCTCAGATTCATAACTTTGTAACGTGGTTACAAAACAAGTATCTCATGAATGTGCATGACTTGGTGGACTAAAGGCAAGGTACAGCGCTGTCCTGCCTTATTAATAGTTGACATCTGTGCTAGCTGAAGAGAGCGAGCGAAGGAAGAGTCTCAAGCCTCGGGTTTGGGGGGCGGAATGTGAAACGATGGCCCACACAAGCCCAAGCACATCCTTTCATGTCACTGACTCTGTTCTGAACCTCGGCAGTGCTGTCTCTCTGGACTGTTGTATGAGAATGTGATATATGCAAATGGTGTGCAGAGAGACTCCCGTAGGATAAGCACACAAACTTCATTTTCTTCTCACTGCTTTGACATAAATAAATCAATGAATATCATTGACATACCTTTACACGTGGATTGTTCTGCAATAGGAAGCCTTTACAATATACCTTTATAACAACATTTGCGACAAATTTGAGATCGTAAAGAAATAATTATGAGTATACGAATCCAGGAAATCCTAAAAGTTCATGAAAGAGTTCTCATCAGGCATGTAAAGCCAAGCTAGCACCACCAGCATTCATCCCAGCATGTGCGAAACTCATCGGCAGACAGGAGTGAGATAACACCAGGGTAAGCAGAGAAGGGAGGCCCTTGCTGGCTGGATGTATCCAAGGCCTCTGGGCCGGATGCTGAAATGGAAGAGACCCTACTCAAGGGGCTCTCAGTCTTAATCCTGGACATTATCTGTGCGCTGTAAGCGGGTCTTGGCTCGTTACCTCGCAGTCGAGAGCCAGGCTGGCAGGACTGCCTGAAGAGAGGGGTGAGAGGAAGGGAGAGGGAAGAAGGATTGAGAAGAAGAGGGGAGAGAGGAGGAGTGGGGCCTGGTGAAGATGCTCTCGGGGGCCACGGAGTAAATGTCTATCTCCCAGTATGTTAGGGGGGCGCGAGGACGAATCCTGGCGCTCAGCACCTTGACGCTCGCCTTGTTTCAAAGGCGATGGAGGGGCTCAGGGTGAGTTGAGGATTTCAGTGGATGGAGGACCTAGAATGGTGTTGTGAGCGGTCGTAGTATAGAGTTTTCTCTTCGGGGTCACAGCCCGGTAGATGTGGTCCTGACGCGCAGGTAAGTTTCAGCAGCTAGTGATCGGGTGGTCGGTGCGGTCACACTGGAAGCACGCATGAAACATGCCTGGGCCATACTGTGGCTGACACCCACTGTGTCAAAGCTAAATCCAGATGGAACGCGACTTCTAGCCTTTGTTTGTCTACAGGCTGTGTTAAAATTCTCACATCTCTATCACAAAGAAATTGAGTTTGATGCGGTGAGGAAGGAAGCAGGATAGTGGTTGAAATGTAAATTTTCTTTCAGAGTGAAATCTCTGCAATGAGGTGGGAGCTGACTAAGGGTTTTGCTGCTAAAGAATTGGAAGGTTTATCCAGTGCCTCTGAAAGCAGGAAGGGAAGGAAGAATGTACTATTTACCTGTGTGTATTACATCATTCATTAGACCTGTAACTGCACAGAAAACCTTATGTACAGTGTGTGTAATGAGTCGTGGTCAACATGAGAGGAAATATCTGGTACATGTCTGGTGGAAGTGGAGAACAAAACTTACAACATTTCTCCTCAGAAGCGCGAACACTACCAAAATTTAAATGTCGAGATGTTTTGTGCACCTTGCCTCTGTACAGGGTAGTGTCTCGTGTTAGGAGGGCTTGTTTACCACGTGGCGCTAGTGATGCATGGGTGCAGATGGTCGTGGTGCTGGGTAGGTGTTGGACCGCCATAACGCCTGCTCAGGTAGATGTGGTATCGAATTAGAAAGTGTGACGGTGAGGCACATGGCATTTTTTTTTCAGTGTCTGTCAGTTGTCATGAAAATTATAGTCAACACCCAAGCTGGTGGGTAATTTGAGGAAAAAAATGTGTCTAATCAAAACTGGGCTGTGGGGGTTTGACGATGTGTGTGTGACGCACGAATGCGCTGCTGCATTAGTGATCTGAGGTGCGGTGGGGTGTGTGGGGGTATGACTGGTGCTCTCGCTCGCAGTGCCTTACAAGCTCCTGACGGGTTTTGCCGTGTGGGTAGGAATAGTAGCTAGAACATACACTCTTAGTCTAATCTTGGTATCCCCAGTCGAGAAATCTCTCTTCAGTCACTTGACATGTTCAGCCTCAGAAGTATTTTCGTGTGTTCTGATATTCCCCCAACCCCCCCCCCACCTGCCGCCCCCCACACCCCCCCCCCCCCCTCCCCAACCCGCCCCCCCTGCCCACCAACCCCCCCACCTGCTCCTGTCACCGAGAGATCCGACCCCGAAAGGAGCAGACGCCCGCGAGCAGATCGCGACGACAGACGACACCATTGTCCTGGCGTGCCTTGTGCCTGTGGAAGCCACTGTGTCTAGGCCGTGCACCTTGACCCAAGATCCTCCGGTCCCCCCTGAATCCCCAAAACCGCTCGCACCAGACCCGCACCGACCCCCACATGCCCCCGCCTCCGGCCCCCCCCCCCCCCCCCCCCCTACACCCAAACCCCACCACACACCACCCCCCTACACCACCACAACCCACCACCACCACACCACCACACCAACACAACCATCTGCTCGCCAAACAGCTTCAGCAACACGGCCCCAAGGTCCAACCTCCTCCAATCTCCCGGACGTGCTCACAGCAACGCTCACCCCCCCCCCCCCCTGATCAAACGTCACGTCCCTGTGTGTGCTCCTGTGGTGTGTGTGTCCGTCTTTCAAGTGTCGCGTATACAACTGTGTAGTGCACCTCCTTAGTTTGCTCTCTAATCCCTCCTCCCTGTCTCCCTCCCACTCCCCTCTCTCTTCTCCCCCATCTCCGTCTCTCTCCTCTCTCCCCTCCTCTCCTCCTCCCTCTGTCTCTGCTCTCTCCCCTCTCTCCCTCTTTCTCCCTCCCTCCTCCTCCTCCCCTCTCCCTCTCGCCTTCTCTCCCCTCTCTCTCCTCTACTCCTCTCTCCCGTCTCCTCCCCTCTCTCCCCTCCCTCCCCTCTCCTCCTCCCTGCACTCTCCCCTCTCTCTCTCTCCCTCTCTCTCCCTCCTTTCTCCTCCCTCCCTCTCCCCTCTCTCGCTCTCTTTCTTCTTCTCTCCTCTTTTCTTTTCTCTTCTCTTCTCTCTCTCCCTCTCCTCCCTCCTCTCTCTCTCTCTCCCTCTCTCTCTCTCTCTGTGCTCTCCCCCTCCATCTTGTCAATCCCTCTCCTCTTGGGCAGAGACAGAAAACACAGGCCATGGATCAAACACTGCAGCGGAATTCCCCAGCATGATGTGAAGCAGAGACACGTGTCCCCCATGCAGCTGCCCAGTCTTGCCCCTCTGTCCGACCCCCAGCACCACCCACAGGCAGGTCCCCACACCTAGCCCCCCCTTCCCATCTCGGCCCCACCCCCCCACACCCCTCCAGCTCTCACCAGCCTCCCTCCTAGCGCACAGCCCTTCCCCCTCCGTACCCACAGCCTTTTACCCAGCCCTCCCCCTCTAGCCACCCACCAGCCCACTCCCCTCCTAGCACACGCTACCCTCGGTTAGCGCACAGTCTGCCCTCCAAGTACCAGCCTTCTCCAATCATCCCTCCATAAACGCAACAGCCCTTTAGCCCCCAGCCTCCCTCTAAGCCACACAACAGCCTCCCTCCACGCCCAACCCGCACCCCACCACCTGTACCCCCAGCCTCCCTCCCCCCACCCCCCCCCCACGGTACCCCCAGGCCCCCCCCTCTCCCAGTAAACCCAGCCCTCCCCTGTAACATCCCAGCCCCTCCCACTCCAACACTAGCCCCCATGAAGCGAGCCCCCCCGGCCCCCCCACTCCCTGTTTGTGCCCCCCCCCACTGCACGCCTGCCCCTGCGGCTCTATTGGCCACATCAAACTGCTATAGGTCTGCCTGCAATGCTCCCCCTGTATGTGCCTGTGCATACTCATGCCCACCGATGTTCTCTTCACCCGATTCAGGCTGGTGTCCTGCCTCCAAGACACATTACCATTCTGTCTGAAACATAGCACTCTTTACCTGACTCTACAGACGGACTGCATGGAGTCTCGGGCAGCCCCCTCTCTCTCCCCCAATTTCCCACCCTCCTCTCTCCTCCCCCGTCTCTCTCTCTCTCTCCCCTCACCACCTCCTCCTACCCCCCCTCCTCTTCTCCCCTCCCTCTCTCCCTCCCCCCCCCCACCCCCCCTCTCTCTCTCCCCCTCTCTTTCTCTCTCTCCCCCCACACCCCCTTCTCTCCTGTCCCCCTCCTCTCTCTCTCTGTCCAACTCTTTCTCCTTTCTCATCTTTCTCCCCCTCTCCTTTCTCCCTCCCATCTCTCCCCAACCCCCCCAAACCTCTCTCTCCCACCCCCCCTCTTTCTTCTCCTCCTCTCCACACATCCCTCTCTCCCCTCCCCCTCTCTTTCCTCTCCTGCACCCCCTCTCTCCCCCTCCTCTTTCTCTCTCTTCCCCCACCACCTCTCTCTCCTCCCGTCTCTTCTCTCTCTCCCCCACCCTCTCTCTCCCCTCACCCTTTCGCTCTCTTTTCTATCCTCCCCCCCTCTCTAACTTTCTCTCTCCCCCTTTCCTCCCCCTCCGGTCCTCCATGTTTAAGCTCCCCACTAGAGATCCTGTGACTGTGTGGATGAGTTTGACTGTGTGGATGAGTCTGACTGTGTGGATGAGTCTGTGTGGATGAGTCTGACTGTGAGGATGAGTCTGACTCCGTGGATGAGTCTGACTGTGTGGATGAGTTTGACTGTGTGGATGAGTTTGACTGTGTGGATGAGTCTGACTGTGTGGATGAGTCTGTGTTGATGGAGCCTCTGTCTCCACAGACCTTTTCTCATTACCAGAGGAGAGACAGATCTGAAGGGAGGGAGAGGGGGAGTTGAGCAGGAGAGGGGGAGGGAGAGAGAGAGAGTGGGAGGGAGGGAGAGAGAGAGAGAGAGGGGAGGATGGAGAGAGGGAAAAACTTGAAGCTCTCTCATTTGAGCACTAGCATTCGTTACCACGGTGACAAGCGTGCGTTCCGCTTGATGGAGAGGATCATCCGAGTCTTCCATCTTTCCCTTTCTGTCTCACTCTCTCTGTCTCTCTCTGTCTCCCTCTCTGTATCACTCTCTCTCTCTCTCTCTCTCTCTGTCTTCCTATCTCTCTGTCTCCCTCTCTGTCTCACTCTGTCTCCCTCTCTATGTCTCTCTGTCTCTCTCTCTATGTCTCTCTGTCTCTCTCTCTGTGTCTCTCTATTTCTCCCTCTCTCCATGTCTCTCTCTCTGTCTCTCTCTCTGTCTCTGTCCCCTTCACTGTCATCTTCCCCTCCTCCACCTCTCCTCTCTGCTAACTAATGTGTTGTTCCAAATGCGCTGACTGAAGCAGCCTGTAATGACTCTAATATTGTACACGCTGGAAATGAGAGGAAATAAATTGTGCTGATTCTTGTTTTCTCTTACTCTCTCTATCTTCTTTCACTCTCTCTTTCTCTCCCTCTCCTATATATTCCTCTATCTCCCTCTCTCTCTATTTCTTTCACTCCGTCTCCCTCCTTTTCTGTCTATCCCTACCTCTCTCTATCTCTACCTCTCTCTCTCCCACTCTGTCTCTATCTCTCTCTACCTCTCTCTATCTCTACCTCTCTCTCTCCCACTCTGTCTCTATCTCTCTCTATCTCTACCTCTCTCTCTCCCACTCTGTCTCTATCTCTCTCTATCTCTCTCCACACCACCAGCATACATCCTTAGTCCATCCTCTGCCACACGCTTCATAAATTAGCTTAATACTCTTTGTATAAGAGGGCCTTCTGCCAGAGAACCAGGGCTAATTCAACACTTTAATGGCACAACCCCACCACACACAACCACACACACACACACTCGGTTGTGTGCACCACACTCTGCATGTGTGTTGCGTTTAGGCAGTCTGTGTGAGTGTGGTGTATCCGCTGTGTGTTCGATCGGTGTGTCTTGAGACGCATCCCCCTCGTCCTCTGTAAGTAGAGTCCTTTTCCTCCATGTCCCTTTAACTGGCAAATGGATAGTGCGTGTGGTGTGTCGTCTGTTAATCGTTCGTGTGTGTGGTCTTTATCCTCCGCCTCTCCCGTCCGATGTGTGTGTGTTTTGTATGGTGTGGTGTGTGTGGGGTGTGTTCGTGTTCTTATATGTGTTGTTGCCCTGTGTGGGTTTGTATGTGTTGGTGTGTTGCAGTGTGTGCTGTTTTGTATGTTGATGTGTGTGTGTGCCCACCATGTAAGCTTTTTGTGTGGGGGGGGGGATTTTTATCTTATACAGCTTCTGCTCCTGCTCGATTGGCAAATGCTTTCACTCACGCCCAAGTAATGAGAATGTTTCTATCCTGAACCAGAAGCACAGTCACCACGGGCGTGCCACACACGCCAACGCACCACACGCACACACACACACACCTCCCCTTGAGCACCAGCAGGGCTCTTCCCAGGTGTGACTCGTGTCAGCAGTGTGGCGATCGAGCTGCCTGCCCTCTGGGGGCCATCCTGACGTTCTGAAGAGATGGATGACACGGCCACCCTGGGGTTCTGGGACGTTAAGTGTAAAACAGAACATCAGAGGGATTCTGAGAGGTACTGCTAGTTGTAAACAGAACATCAGGCATTCTGGATGACTTTCTGCAGCTTGAGAGTTGCTCGGTCGCTAGGGTTACGTGATCACTGATCTCCAGGACAAGAAGATGATCAGCCTAGATCACTTTAACCTCCTTCAGGATCTGCAGCTCCTCTGTTGCTCTCCTCCTATCAGACCAAGAGAGGGACCAACACTTTCCTCTCCACGTCTTCTACACGGAAACAAGTAGATGCAGTCTTCTACTGTTTGTTTACGCGGCATGGAACACTGGAACATGAATGGAACATTGGAACATGAATGGAACATTGGAACATGAATGGAACATTGGAACATGAATGGAACATTGGAACACTGGAACATAAACGGAATATTGGAATATGAGATGGCAGAAGTGTGTGCTTCAGAGAATGGAGGCTTAGACTTACTATACACACACACGCACCTCTACGCATTCATACACACCATCTACACACACACATCTACACGTACACATATCCTCGTGCACGCACACACACACACACCCAGAGAGCCTGTTTCATTATGTGATAAGAACACAAGCGACGGCCCATCAGGCTGCTGGGCTGCTCCTGTGCCCGTGGCGAATGAAAGAAGCACTGTGACCCTCATCAATATTGACGAGCTCATTGAGTCTGAGGAATGAAAAATGAACAGGACCTTGGAGAGAGAGGGATGGAGGCAGGGAGGGAGGGAGGCAGGGAGGGAGGGAGGGAGGGAGAAAAGTCAGGCAGTATGCAAATGTACCACAAGGGCAACGCTCATCAGGAAAGAGAAATATTAATCAATGACTTCCACACACTGCTGTGAAAGGCTGCCTTGCCACTGTAAGCTCCTTCCCTCAGTCCTTTATCCTCTCTCTTTCTCATTCTCTCTCTATCTGTCTCTCCCTCTCTCTCTGTCTCTCTATCTCTCCCTCCCTCTCTCTCTCTCTCTCATTCCCTCTCTATCTCTCTGACTCTCTCTCTCTCCCTCTCTGTCTTGATCTCTCTCCCTCTCTCTGTCTTTCTCTGCCTCTCTCTCTCTCCATCTCTCTCTCTGTGTCTGTATATCTCTCCCTCCCTCTCTCTCTCTCTCTTTCCCTCTGTCTTTATCTCCGTCCCTCCCTCTCTCTCTCTTTCCCTCTCTATCTCTCTCTTTCCCTCTCTGTCTTTATCTCTCTCCCTCTCTCTGTCTTTCTCTGCCTCTTCTGTTCTTCTCTCTTCCCCCACAGCATGTCAGTGAGAGTAAATCTACCCTTCCTCAGCCCAAACACAAAAAATGCTGAGTATCCCATTAAAACATAGAGGAAGCACCCCTTTCTCACATTCTAATAGATTTATTCAATAAAAAGGACAAAACAAATCAGACCAGGAGGCCCGCCCCCCCGCTCCCCCCCTCCCCCCTGCGCCCGCCGGGCTCCGCTTCCTCCGTCCTCCACCCCTCCCCCTGCGCCCCCCGCTCCCCCCCCTCCCCTTCCCCTATGCGCTCTCCAGCCCCCCCCGCTCCCCCTCCCCTCCCCATTGCAGCTCTCGCACCCCCCCCAGCCGCCACCTCCCTATAGCGCCAGGACGTGGACCAGCTGTGCGTCCCCATGCTCAGCGTGGCGTCGCGCATTTGGTGCCGCTAGAGGAGGAAGTGCGTCTTCTCACCTCTTCCCCAAGCCCCCCGCCCTGACCTCCTCACCACCCCCCCTCCCCCTGCGCGGCCTCCCCGCTACACCCCTGCTCCCCGCCCCCTCCCCTCCCCCATTCATCACAAGCCTAGGGGGGTGATTTCGCACCTCTGTCTCTCATGCCATGTCTCCCTCGGTCCTTGGAACAATAGGCTGCTACTTCTCTCTCCTCTTCGCGTTTTGACGGACAGAACCTTTAAATCTCCTCTTTTCTTCGCCGCCACAAAGAAAGGCGTTTAGAAGCGATGGCGTCAGGAGATTTGCCCCTTTCACACAATGAGACCTCTTTTATTTCAGCTGACGGTGTCAGGAACTACAATTATCTGGCCCCATCGAACTACAGCTCCCATGGTCCAGCTAGCATGCAGCATTGTGAGCTGCACCTGCCCTTGCTCAAGGTGGCCAATTGAGGTTGTTTGGAGCGTTCCACCTCTGTGTTTTGCTTGGGAGAGAGTGCTGAGCTAAATGGGAAAGTGGGAACAAATTGGTCTCTTGAAACCCCACAGTGTCTCCACAGACAGAAGCACTATTAGGACTTGTGTGTACTACAGCTGGATGTGTGTGGGGTTGATGCATCCGTGGTGGGTCTGTGGATCCTGACGCTTGTTGTGTGTACTACAGCTGGATGTGTGTGGGTGTGCATCCGTGTGGGTGTGGATCCGTGTGTGTGTGGATCCGTGTGTGTGTGTGTGTGTGTGTGTGTGTGGATGTACGCGTGAGAAAAGTTTGTGGGGGGAAAAAAAAGCTTTGACACAAATGAGTCCATGTGTGTGGTTGAGTGGGTCTGAACCCATGTGTGCTGGGCAGAGCTTGTAATAACGTTTGTGTTGTGTTACTAGACTGACTACTAGAACCATCATAGCAATGCTCACTCGTCCTCTCTCGCTTGCTTGTTTGCTCACACACCTGCACTTGTGACTGCTTCAAGTTAAGTGGGTCTGACAAGGACATTATTCAACTCTTTATTGTTTTGGATATCATTGAAACTGAATACGCAGGATGTTGTGATTACAGTGCAACACCTCTGGTTGCTATGTGCTTTCTATTCCCCAGTTAAGGTTTTTATACTAAAACTATTCATCTTCCTCTTGTCTCTCTGTTCCTCTCCTCTCTCTGCCTCTCATTCACCTCAAACAACCTCACTCTCTCCTACTCAACCTCTCTTCCCCTCTCTCCCCTTCCTCTCTCTCCCTGTCTGTCTCTCCTTCTCCCTCCCTATCTGTCTCCCTCCCTGTCTCTCTCTCTCCTTCTCTGTCTCTCTCCCTCTCTGTCTCTCCTTCTCCCTCCCTATCTGTCTCTCTCTCTGTCTCTCTCTCTCCCTCTCTGTCTCTCTCCCTCTCTGTCTCCTCCTCTCTGTCTCTCTCCCTCCCTCTCTGTATCTCCCTCTGTCTCTCTGTCTCTCTCCCTCCCTCTCTGTATCTCTCTCTGTCTCTCTCCCTCCCTCTCCCTCTCTGTCTCCCTCCCTCTCTGTCTCTCCCTCCCTGTCTCCCTGTCTCCCCCCTGCTCCAGGCAGTACTATGAGATGTTGTACAACACCGCCGATGAGCTCCTGAACCTCCTGGTGGACCAGGGCGTGCGTTACACAGAGCTGGAGTACATCAACGCCCTCAGCCTCCTGCAGCGGAGCCAGACCGGTGTGGGTGACCTGGGCACGCAGAACGTACGTCTGCAACGTCTCAAGGAGATCATCTGTGAGCAGGCCGCCATTAAGCAGGCCACCAAGGACAAGAAGATCACCACCGTCTGAATGCACCACAGGGAGGGAGGTGCCACAGGAAGTACTGTTCTAGAGATGCCACAGGAAGTACTGTTCTAAAGATGCCACAGGAAGTACTGTTCTAGAGCCACAGTTCTCATATGTAGATGCTGGGGTTTGATGTAAGGATTCAAAGAAAATACATGACTGGAATATTTCATTTAAGTTACTGAAACCTGTTTTTTGGATGGTGAGTAGAATGTCACTGATAGTATGTGTGCTATAGCCTGCTGAAACCAGGCGACACAACACCTGCTGGGGGTAACTCACGGCAACCTATAATGGAGTCTTTTATCCACTTGTCAAAATGCTTGGAGATAAATGATTCAAGACGCTTTTTTTTTCTTTGCGCGCGCACACACCCACACACACACACACTTACAGACCCACACACCCACACACACACACACCCACTTACACACCCACACCCTCTTGCTCATGTTCAAATGATTTCCTTCAACCATCACCTATCAATCTCACCTGTAAAGATCCCATGCTCTCAGGCCTTCATTTGGGCCTTGACTGATTTCATTTCCCTGTAACAGCGAACCCCCCCCCTCTCTCTCTCTCTCTGGCTGTTCCTCCCCCTCTCTCTCTCCCTCCCTCCTCTCTGTTCCCCTGGAGGCCTGTTCTAACAGGTGCTGTTCTAGAAGGTTCCACTTTAGACTGACTCCAGAAGGTCTCTCCTCCAGTGTTCAACCCTATCCCCCCCAAGCACTCCTCAACTCCTCACGTTGTTAACGATATATTTTTTTGAGGTTTATTGTCACTTGGCACCTATGTTCAGCCAGAGTCATAGGTGTGCCCTGTTGGAAACATTCAGAGTTGTGTGAGTGGTCTAGAGGTTTGTGCCTGTAGGGGGTAGGTCTATAGTTTAGATGGGTTCCAAACAAGGCGTTGAGTCTGATATTGATGTGATTGTAAATCACTGCCTTTGTTCCTCCCTCGACTGTTAAAACTTTAATTTCGGGGGCCTTTCCTAAAGTGAACTCGCACGCACAAGAGTCACAAATCATTCCCCTCCTCGCGTCCCTCGGTAGATTTAGCTCATTAACTCTGGAGAAAAGTACTTAACGAGAGAGGGAGAGGAGAGAGAGCGCGCCTTGTCGATGCGGAGGACCGGAGCGATTTGCCGCGCGGCACCATGGAATCCACCGGAACAATCCATCATTCTGACGTCCGGGCCCAGATCAATAGGAACCCAACAGAAGGCTGTTCAAAAGACCGCCCACGGTTCTGAAACAATAGCGGCTCTCGTTCTAGTCTTAGCTCGTGGAGAGGATGTGTTTTGACGAGAGGAAGGCGCATGCAGGCTCCCCTTATCAACACACTGAAGTGCGCGCGATTTCCAATCGTACGCGGATGATATAGCGTCAGATTTTGGATTTCATGTCTCTTGTTGAACTTTAATTACAATGTATTCTGTGCATCCGTGTGTGACCTTCGATGAAGATATTCTCATTCCTTCCCTGCCTTTTATCCGAAATGCCATTCTCACGCAAATGCTTTGGATATCTGCAATTAATGAACGAAAGTTTATCAATGTATCTATTGATCTCGCTTAAATAATAAAGTATCAGATGTCTTCGGCCTTGGATGTGTGTGTGTTTTGTTTAAAGTGTAGCCTACTTTTTCTTCAACTGGTGTCTAATGTGCGTGTGTGTTTTTACCTGTTCGGAATTTCTTTCAAGCTTAATAGTGGATTGGACAAAAGGTCACACGAACAATCAATCGCTGTTAGATATAAAATATAAAACAGGGCTTTGGAATGCCGTCTGATGATGTTATGTTCATGAAAATGATCCAGACAAAACGCTTGCTTAACATCTGTTAACTTTAATGTGGATTTTTTTTGACGGATTAATAAGGTGTTTCATGTTTCTAAAGGCAAACACTAAACTGTAAATTGAAAATGGCAGACGGTGTTTTTAATTCCGAGACCTATTTAGACATCTGAACATTGATAGTGCCACGGTTTTTAATTTGCCGGTAATTTAATCGTCTAGAAGTATAAAGAGTTATGAATCACCGCAGGATTCAACCTCTGAAACCATCGGTTCATCTGTCTGTCGTGGCGTCACTGTTGCCTAGCAACCCTGGGAACGCTCAGACCGAGCTAACGTATTAGCTGCTTAGCCTAGCTTTTATGGGAGAAAGATGTTGACTCGATAAAAAGTTTCCATTCGTGAAAAAAAACTTAATCGTCCCATAGTGAACGTCCCGTAGATCAACATTAACTCGTTGTCAAGATACGGTATTGTAGAAGAAAACGTCTCTATCGTGACTTGTTTAGTCACATAGCTGCTTGCTCACCATCCCCAGGGTCATATATACTGCAGCAGGAGGACCATGGGTGAAGAGCAACAGGTCAGTCACACACCTGCCGATCCACAAGCTGGTACCGACAGCCTTTCCACCTCCGACGAAGCCCCGGCAGACAAGATGAGGATGAAGGTAAATAACACTAACAAGACTGGAAGTTTAAGATTTGTTGAAGACGTATTGTTCTGTCCGACCATTACGTTAGATTTCATACGGTGCTTTGCTTTAACCAAACTGTTGTCTTGTCTGTCATTTTGGATTAGAATGTCTATAAATACTGTTAAACAGCCTAGTTACATTATCAAAAGATATGCCCGTGGAAATGATAGGATAAGGAAAAGATAAGACGTGGATAAAGGGGACATTTTGACGGTGGTTTTGATTTTGTTGTTCAGAATAATTTGTTGTTCCGCTTCACCTAATGAAGATGGGTGTTGTTTTTCCCGGTGTAGAAGGACGGTGTTTTAACGGAGGAGCAGGTCGCCAACTGTCTATCCAACCTCGGACACTCCGCCACTGGCCTCCAGCATGTCTACCAGTTTCTCTCTATCCCTGTAAAAATATATATTCATATCTAAATACTTTACACAACAATTCATCTTCTCGATAGAGTATCCACCGCAGTACACAGCCTCTGTCATAGACAAGATATTTCTTCGTAGGTTAAAAGTTTTCTATAATAGTTTAGGTCACGAAAAAAAACCTTAACTGTTTGGTTTACTTTCCCGCAGAGTCGCCATTTGAGTGATATCTCTATCTTATCCAATTATGTATATCTTCAAAAGCTAGACGTCTCACACAACAACATAAAAGGTGAGTTCAAAAACACCAACAAATCCAACATTCTCGTCGCTCTTGAAGCGATAACCCCGTTTTACTTTCAAACGTCCTGTGGTCAACTCTGTTAACCTGGGCCATCTGTGCCCAAAACTGTTCCTATGGAAACGATGCCAACCTGTGTGCGAAGGTGCCATCTCTCCCCCCCTGCTTGTTCAACTCTCTTAATGTTTGTTGACTGGTAGATTTATCCTGTGTAAGCCACATGCCATACCTGCTCATCCTTGATGCCTCCCACAACGACGTCTCCGACTTCTTTGGGTTTCAGCCCCCAAAGAACTTGAAGGTGGGAACCTTGAATTGACACGAAAAGACAAACGTTGATTTGTGTCTCATCTGGTTTGTGTCCACAGCTATTCCCACCTGATAGTCACACATTTCTACAGTCCAGCAGTAGTCCAATGTTACATGCTTAACAAGGAATTGTTACTCTTATACGGCAAAATATACACTAATATACTTACTGTCTATTATACATGCTGAACGCATATAATATTTCTATAATATACATACTGCACTAATATACATCCTGTCTATTATACATGCTGAACGCATATAATATTTCTATAATATACATACTGCACTAATATACATACTGTCTATTATACATGCTGAATTCATATAATATTTCTATAATATACATACTGCACTAATATACATACTGGTGTTTAGGTTATGTATAATGTACATACTGTATATTAGATACATACTTTATATTAGTGTATAGTAATACTGTATAATAGTGCTGTAACCTAGGTTGATTCAAACTCTTGTTGTTTTGACAGGAAGTCGATTTATCCCACAACCGGATGGTACTGATGAAGGATATGTCTGCTTACTGTTCTCTCAGTAAACTAAAACTGGACTGTATCCTAAATCAATCGAATAACCCTCGCAGACACGCGCACCACACTATCAACACACATCTCCAAGACGATTTCAAGCAACCTTTTGGCTGTGAATAGGTAACTTTTCCTTAAGCAGATCAGACAACTCCTTCAGTCAGATCCGTGGCCTAGGCCAATGCTCCAGCCTCACTCACCTCAGCCTGGGGCACAACAAGCTCACCCACATCAGTGGCCTCCATAACCTGCCTCTCAAAGAGCTGTGCCTGGTGAGTCGCCCCGAACATGACCACGACGTCCCTGTGTCATTTCCTGTTTCCTGTCTGCTCTCTGCTACCCAACGCATGAGTTTCCTTGTGATGTCATGTTTTAACAATGCTGTTCCGCTTCACCCAAAGTCTGGTATTCATAAATGCGATGTGTTTTTTATCAGATACATATTTTCTTTCTTCTTGCCCCCCTTCAGGATGACAGCATGGGTGTTTTTAAAGGTCTCGTTGCTCTCCTGGCTCATATTAAATCCACAGACTTAATTGAGCCTCCATTTTTCAAAGAAAGATAACCCTGGCCTCCAATGTAAGCGCTACCATATGGCCATCAGCAGGTCTCCAGAACCTCTCTCTTTCTATATTTTTCATCTCTCTTTAGGCTCCCGCTTCTTCACATCTTATCTGACTCTCTGCCTCTCTTAACCCCCCTCTCTCTCTCTCTTCCCTAACCCCCCTCTCTCTCTCTACCCTTGCCTCTCCTCCCTCTCTCTCCGTCCCTCCCCCACTCCTTCCCCCACTCCCTCCCCCCCAAAACCCCTCCCCCCCAAAACCCCTCCCCCTCTTACCCTCTCTCCCCCTATCTCCCTCTCTCTCTTTCCCTCTCTCCCTTGCCCTGCCCTCTCTCTTCCCTCTCCCCTCTCTCTCTCTCCCTCTGTCCCTTATCCTGCCCTCTCTCTCTTCCCTCCCCTACTCAGTTTCTCCGTCTCCTTTATCCATTTTTTTTCTCTCCCTGTCTCTCCCCACTCTATCTCTCCTCTCTTGCCCCCTCTCTCCTCTCTCTCCTCCCCATCCTCTCTTCTTCTCCCTCCCCTCCTCTCTCTTCCCTAATCTCTCCTCCTCCTCTCTCTCCCTTCCCCCCTCTCTCTCTCCCATCTAGTCTCGCTTGCTAGTTATTTTTATCAAAGTGATTCTCACTGTCAGCTACCAACGGCCATGTCCTCCACCTGCTGCTTCTAGTCTGTGTGTGTGTGTGTGCGTGCATGAGTGTGTGTGTTTGTGTGTGTGTGTGCATGTGTGTGCATACGTGTGTGTGTGTGCGTGCGTGTGCGTGTATGTATATATGTATGTACATGTACATATATATTTATATGTATATACATACACACACACACCCTCACCTTCTCACCCGTGGCTCTCTACTCCATTTTGGCAGTTGCCCCCCCTCTCCTCCCAGGCCACCTCCCCAACTCCTGTCAGCCCCCTCTCCTCTCCGCCCATCACACCCAGGCCCCAGAGCTTCCAGGGCCCCGGCACGGTCACCATCCCCCTCATGTCTCATCAAGAGCTTTCCGCCAGGCAGGCTGACTCAGGAGGGCAGGGTGAGAAGAGCCAAGGTGCCCTGCTGTGACAGCCGAGGGCGGGGGGGGCAGTGGAGAGGGGATGATAGTGCAACCATGGGGGCGCAGTTGCGGCTATCAGCGAGGAGGGCGTCTGCTCTTTACCAGGTCTAATGTCTGTGCTAGCATTCTCGCAGTCTCTCAGCTGGTCAGTCTCCTTCACCTGGCAACCCACTCATTTGATAGTGAAATGAGACGATGTCAGGGCTGCTAGTCTACCCACCTCACAGGCTATCTCAGGGCTAGGCTCCCCTCGCCGTGGAGACTCCCTGCAGACGAGGACTGGAAACACTCTGTTAACTTTGATTAACTAGCCGAGAGGCGTGCTCACGTTGTTCACCGAGTGCTGTTTTGGGATGTTGTTTTTTTTGAGCGGCACACGTCCACACATTGTCTGATCCTTTTCTCTTCAGAGAGGCAACCAGATAACGAAGATTGAGAACATGGAGACGCTGAGGAACCTTCAGGTTCTGGACCTGTCCTTCAACAAGATCCAGAGTCTCTCAGGCCTCCAGGACCTCAGCCTGCTAGGCTCCGTCAACCTGGAGAGGAACCTGGTAAGTCCGATCCGTTAAAAACCTCGGTCTCAGAAGCGCAGGTTTGCTTTGATGTGGGCGGAGCTTCTGTTCAATCATCCCTTGGTCACGCAAAGCTACTTCCTGTCCTGCTGTTTAAACCACTTCCTTGGCGTTACGTTGCTGTGTTGAGTGTCCCAGGACAGTATCACAGGAGGGGTGTGGCTCTGTGCTCCCAGATCAGTGACATCAAGGAGGCCTCACACCTTCACAGCCTGTACCTGCTGAGAGAACTCAACCTCTTGAAGAACCCTGTTCAGGTGCAGAATAGCACCTAGTACACAGTACACCTAGTACACAGTACATGTAGTACACAGTACACCTAGTACACAGTATACCTAGTACACAGTACATCTAGTACACAGTCTACCTAGTGCACAGTGCATCTAGTAGACAGTCTACCTAGTGCACAGTGCATCTAGTAGACAGTCTTCCTAGTGCACAGTACACCTAGTAGACAGTCTACCTAACCCAACAGTGAGTCCAGAGTCCTGGTCCTTCAGTCAGACTATCCTAACAGCTCTTCTCCTGGCAGGACCAGCCAGACTGCAGACTGGCTGTGATCTTCCTCCTCCAGCAGCTGATTGGTCTAGACCAGCAGAAGGTCACGGCAGAGGAGAAGGTGCGGCAGGGGTTCTGATTGGGTGCTGTGTAGGATGAGTAATGTCGGCAGGGGTTCTGATTGGGTGCTGTGTAGGATGAGTAATGTCGGCAGGGGTTCTGATTGGGTGCTGTGTAGGATGAGTAACGTCAGCGGGGGTTGTGATTGGGTGCTGTGTAGGATGAGTAATGTCAGTAGGGGTTCTGATTGGGTGCTGTGTAGGATGAGTAACGCCAGCAGGGGTTCTGATTGGGTGCTGTGTAGGATGAGTAACGCCAGCAGGGGTTCTGATTGGGTGCTGTGTAGGATGAGTAATGTCGGCAGGGGTTCTGATTGGGTGCTGTGTAGGATGAGCAGTGTAAACAGGGGTTCTGATTGGATGCCAGGTGTCTGTAAACTGAGGGTGTGTCCTGTTTCAGGTGTCGGCAGTGAACAGGTACGACCCTCCTCTGGAGGTGGTGGCAGCCAGAGATCACATGACCCACATGGTGTACCAGCTGATGCAGCCCCAGGTCCTCTACGATAGGTACAGCTGGATCACATGATGCAGACACCCACTCTGATTGGACCACAGAGTTTTCTAAACGGCAGTTCACAACCTAAAAAAATTGATGCCAAATTACTTTTCTCCTTTACTCCTTCTTGTGTGTTTATATGTTGTGCGTGTGTGTTTGTATGTTGTGTGTGTGTGTTTGTATGTTGTGTCTGTGTGTGTGTGTGTGTGTGTGTGTGTGTGTGTGTGTGTGTTTGTATGCTGTGTGTGTGTGTGTGTGTGTGTTTGTTTGTGTGCGTGTGTGTGTTGTTTGTACATGCTGTGTGGTGTGTGGTTTGTATGTGTGTGTGAGCAGTACCCTGCCCAGTCTGGTGTCTCCCTACCCCATGCTGGTGTTGACCGGTCCCCAGGCCTGTGGGAAGAGGGAGCTGGCTCACAAGCTGTGCCTGGACTTCTCAGATGTCTTCTCTTATGGGTTAGTCTACTGCCTGCCACCAGGACAGCACTGTGGGCTAAACACCCCTCTGATGTCTTCTCTTATGGTTTAGTCCACTGCCTGCCACCAGGACAGCACTGTGGGCTAAACACCCCTCTGATGTCTTCTCTTATGGGTTAGTCTACTGCCTGCCACCAGGACAGCACTGTGGGCTAAACACCCCTCTGATGTCTTCTCTTATGGTTTAGTCCACTGCCTGCCACCAGGACAGCACTGTGGGCTAAACACCCCTCTGATGTCTTCTCTTATGGGTTAGTCCACTGCCTGCCACCAGGACAGCACTGTGGGTTAAACGCCCCTCTGATGTCTTCTCTTATGGTTTAGTCCACTGCCTGCCACCAGGACAGCACTGTGGGCTAAACACCCCTCTGATGTCTTCTCTTATGGTTTAGTCCACTGCCTGCCACCAGGACAGCACTGTGGGTTAAACACCCCTCTGATGTCTTCTCTTATGGTTTAGTCCACTGCCTGCCACCAGGACAGCACTGTGGGCTAAACACCCCTCTGATGTCTTCTCTTATGGTTTAGTCCACTGCCTGCCAGGACAGCACTGTGGGCTAAACACCCTTCTGATGTCTTCTCTTATGGTTTAGTCCACTGCCTGCCAGGACAGCACTGTGGGCTAAACACCCCTCTGATGTCTTCTCTTATGGTTTAGTCCACTGCCTGCCACCAGGACAGCACTGTGGACTAAACACCCCTCTGATGTCTTCTCTTATGGTTTAGTCCACTGCCTTTGTGTTCGTCTTGTGTGTGTATTTGTGAATAACAATGTTAGGACAACAAGAACGAAAAAGCGGTTCTTTTGTGTAATTTGTTGTAGTACCTAATGTAGTGCTCAACATACTATATGTTAGCATATCAGTCCTCGTACCCGTCACACAAGGCATGTCTCTCTTAAATTAATCCATACTGGAAATTCTCTCAGCTGTCTTATTGTAAAATTCACTATCTAGACATTCTGTGGAGTTAGAATTCAGATCCAGTAAGAGGGCTTCTAGATTTCCTCGAGGTCTGGCGGCTCCTAAGTGTGCCTGCTGCCTGCCTGCCGCCTCCTGCTCCCTGCTGCCTGCTCCCTGCCTCCCTGCTCCCTGCCTGCCTGCCTGCCTGCTGCCTGCTGCTTCCTGCCTCCCTGCCTTCCTGCCAGCCTGCCTGCCTGCCTCCTGCCTGCTGCCCTGCCTGCCTGCCTGCCTCTCCTGTCGCTCCCTGCTTCTCCTGCCTGCCTGCCTGCCTGCTGCCTGCTGCCTCTCTGCCTTCTGCGCTGCCGTGCCTGCTGCTGGAGACCTTCTGCTGCTGCCCCTGCCTCCCTGCTGCCGTCCCTCTCTGGGGGGTGATAGGGGGGTGCTGGAGGGGGCCTGAGGGGGCTGGGGGGGCCTGTAGGCTGCAGATCAAGGCCCATGTGATTTAGAGATGAGGTCCTTTGATGTGGGATCGTAATAACTGTCAGCTTCAGAGACTGTTAGCGGAAGTGTTCTTAGAAGAAGTTTACTGGCTTTTCTCCTCCCTTAGTCCCTCCTCCTTCAATCCCTCCCTCTTCCTCCTCCTCCCTCTTTCTCCTCCCGCTTCCTCCTCTTCCACCTTCTACTATTCCTCCTCCCTGCTCCTCTCCCTTCTCCTACTCCTGCTCCCTCCCTCCCTCTTGCTCTCCCTTCCGCACTTGCTCCCACCCTTTCTCTCCCTCTCTAACTCACTCCTGAACACACTCACTCACTCCAAACACACTCACTCCAAACACACTCACTCCAAACACACTCACACCTAACACACTCACTCCAAGCACCAGACTGCGTGCGTGCGTGCGTGCGTGCTATAATCCCAGGTCTCGCTTCTCGACCGTGGGGAGAGCACTCGGGTTTGGCCCGCTGGACAGAACCCTTCAACCTCTGAAAGCCGCTGCTGGTTCCTCATCTGTAAGGACACTGTGTCCGGAGGCTAACGCCCATCAGCCAGAACAGCTGTGAGGGGCAGCAGCCTGTCCCAGACCAGCCAGCACACTGTCCTTCCTGACCCTAACTCTGCTAGTTGAATTACTCCCTGAGCGTAGAGTGCGTCCAGCCAGCTGACTGCAGTGTCATGCTGTGTGCAGAGCCTGTCTCCTAGGGCTGGGTACAGCCTGATGGATGGCTGCACACTGCTTAAGCCAGGCCAGGTGTAGCCAGACTGGAGGTCGAAGGTCGTGTGTGATGCAGAAGGAAGGGAGAGGGGTCGGGAGTTCAGCAGGCAGGTGGGGAGGTGGCTGGCTGGTTGATGTCTGTGGATCCCACCAGGGTCGTGTCAGAAGAGAGCACATCCATTTAGGAGATGAATGAAAGTCAGTCCTTCAGGGGGTGATGGATGTGCTGGTAATGGAGTTTGCGAACAACAGCTTTGAATAACACGCTGTTCTTCTTCCTGCACTGGGCCCCTCTGATCTTACTCCCTCTTCACTCTCCTTCACTGCTGCTTTGTTTCTCTCTCTCTCTCTCTCTCTCTCTCTCTCTCTCTCTCTCTC
>BROE01000027.1:11064317-11074507 GCA_036571765.1 Plecoglossus altivelis
AGGAAAAAGCATTAGGCTTAAGTCTGGTAAAGAGACTATCTGAAACCATGGTAAGACATATATTCAGTAAACCTATATTTAACCCTACTTCATTTAATGACCTACTTCATTAAATCCTTCAATAAAACTTGTGAAAATTAGCAAAGATCTCATCAAGTCTAAACTCACACACAACTCTCCAGGGAGAAACATTACCCTGAGTATACGTTCTCTCCATCACTCGTGCTTCAATGTATGAACTGGATCACCTGCTGTACTCTGTAACTGCATATGACAGTGCAGTACTCTGTAACTGCAGGTGACAGTGCAGTACTCTGTCACTGCAGGTGACAGTGCAGTACTCTGTCACTGCAGGTGACAGTGCAGTACTCTGTAACTGCAGATGACAGTGCAGTACTCTGTAACTGCATATGACAGTGCAGTACTCTGTCACTGCAGATGACAGTGCTGTACTCTGTAACTGCAGGTGACAGTGCAGTACTTTGTAACTGCAGGTGACAGTGCAGTACTCTGTAACTGCAGGTGACAGTGCAGTACTTTGTAACTGCAGGTGACAGTGCAGTACTCTGTAACTGCATATGACAGTGCAGTACTCTGTAACTGCATATGACAGTGCAGTACTCTGTAACTGCAGGTGACAGTGCAGTACTCTGTAACTGCATATGACAGTGCAGTACTCTGTCACTGCAGGTGACAGTGCAGTACTCTGTAACTGCAGGTGACAGAGCCTCACAATGTCCTCACCAAGAGAGATGATGGCCATAAATAAAGCTGATTACAGTCAAATGGGAGCAGCAATTGGAGACGTCTCTCCATGTCCTGACAAGGTGATTTATGCGCAAGCTAGAGGAATGGGGAATAGAGGGAGTGTGTGTGTCCGTGTGTGTGTGTGTCCGTGTGTGTGTGTGTGTTGTGTGTGTGTGTGTTTGTGTGTGTTTGTGTGGGTGTGTGTGAAGGTGTGTGGGTGGATAGCTGTGTGTGGGGGGGTGCACCTCACTGATTATTTATGGCTTTAAATAACCCTAACCGTACAGTATCATTATCATTGTTGACAGCTTCTTCTGCAGATCTGGTCTGTCTCCAGCTGTACTAGAATCCTGTCAGTCCGGTTGTCATGGTGACAGTAATTGTGTGCCGCTGTCATGGTTACAGTTATTGTGTGGTGCTGGTGTCATGGTTTTAGCGATTGTGTTCTGCTGTCATGGTCAAAGTGATTGTGTGCTGCTGTCATGGTTACAGCGATTGTTTGCTGCTGTCAAGGTTACAGTGATTCAGCGATCGACATGGACGAAGACTAAATGAATCAGGATCAGATTACTGTGGCTACGCAGGACTTCAGTAGGACTTCAGTAGGACTTCAGTAGGACTTCTGCAGGACTTCTGCAGGACTTCTGCAGGACTTCAGTAGGACTTCAGTAGGATTTCAGTAGGACTTCAGTAGGACTTCGGCAGGATTTCAGTAGGACTACAGTAGGACTTCAGTAGGACTTCAGTAGGACTTCAGTAGGACTTCAGTAGGACTTCTGCAGGACTTCAGCAGGACTTCAGTAGGACTTCAGTAGGACTTCAGTAAGACTTCAGTAGGACTTCAGTAGGACTTCAGTAGGACTTCTGCAGGACTTCAGCAGGACTTCAGCAGGACTTCAGTAAGACTTCAGTAAGACTTCAGTAGGACTTCAGTAGGACTTCAGCAGGACTTCAGTAGGACCTCTGCAGGACCTCTGCAGGACCTCTGCAGGACTTCAGTAGGACTTCAGTAGGACTTCAGTAAGACTTCAGTAGGACTTCAGTAGGACTTCAGTAGGACTTCAGTAAGACTTCAGTAGGACTTCAGTAGGACTTCGGCAGGATTTCAGTAGGACCTCTGCAGGACTTCAGTAGGACTTCAGCAGGACTTCAGTAGGACCTCTGCAGGACTTCAGTAGGACTTCAGCAGGACTTCAGTAGGACTACAGTAGGACTTCAGCAGGACTTCTGCAGGACTTCAGTAGGACTACAGTAAGACTTCAGTAGGACTTCAGTAGGACTTCAGTAGGACTTCAGTAGGACTTCAGCAGGACTTCAGTAGGACTTCAGTAAGACTTAAGTAAGACTTCAGTAGGACTTCAGCAGGACTTCAGCAGGATTTCAGTAGGACTTCTGCAGGACTTCAGTAGGACTTCAGTAAGACTTCAGTAGGACTTCTGCAGGACTTCAGTAGGACTTCAGTAGGACTTCAGCAGGATTTCAGTAGGACTTCAGCAGGACTTCAGCAGGACTTCAGTAGGACTTCAGTAGGACTTCAGTAGGACCTCTGCAGGACTTCAGCAGGACTTCAGTAGGACTTCAGTAAGACTTCAGTAAGACTTCAGTAGGACTTCAGCAGGACTTCAGTAGGACTACAGTAAGACTTCAGTAGGACTTCAGCAGGACTTCAGCAGGATTTCTGCAGGATTTCTGCAGGACTTCAGTAGGACTTCAGTAGGACTTCAGCAGGACTTCAGTAGGACTTCAGTAGGATTTCAGTAGGACTTCAGTAGGACTTCAGTATACTCCAGCCTTGGCTCTTGAGGTACCGCTTAGGGGCTGTTTAAACGTGTGTATGTGTGTGTGAGTGTGTATGTGTGTGTGTCTGTGTGTGTGCCTGTGTGTGTGCCTGTGTGTGAGTGAGTGAGTGAGTGAGTGTGTGTGTGTGCGTGTGACTGCGTGCCTGTGTGTGTGTGTGTGTGCTTATCATACATGCGTGTGCAGGTTCCTCTGTGTACATGCATGTGCTTGTAGGTGTATTTCATTGTGTGCGTGTGCGACACACCCACACACACACCTGGCCATCCATCTGCGTCTTGCCCTCTCAACCTGCAGATGTTGCAACTGTCTCATAACTCAGAGACCGTTGGAGGCAGTTCCCTCACTGCCTCAGGCTGCCTCAGAAAGACCGTCCTCACATCTCACTCAAGACCACCGCCTAAGCAGACTGCACACCCCCTCCACCCTAGACTATAACCAAAGACGTCTACCAAACACCTGCAGACTGCAGTACAGACCAGAGCTACCCAACTCTCACGCATTGGCCGTAAGATACATACATCTGATTGGTTACACACGCTGTGGAACCAATGAAATGCGTGAGAGTTGGCTGCTCTGGTACAGACTTCCTATCATGCTTTTGTTTCTACACTACTCGTTCTGTGTAGCTAACATAGTCAGAGTGGAGGTGTGTGTTTCTGTCTGTCTGTCTGACTGTCTGTCCGTCTGACTGACTTACTGTCTGGATGTCTGTATGGCTGTCTGTCTGACTGACTGTCTGACTGTCTGGCTGTCTGTCTGTCTGACTGTCAGACTGTCTGTCTGTCTGTCTGTCTGTCTGTCTGAATGACTGTCTGTCTGGCTGTCTGTCTGTCTGTCCTCCTACCTTATCTGTCTGGCTTGTTCGCTGAGCTGTTCTGTTATTTTGAGACATACATATGTGCGTATAACCTTCTTGTCCAACTAAACAGAGATTTAGGGACTTTAACTACAAACACGTTTGCGGCCTGCAGGAACCTCTTGATCGATCAACGCTAACCTTCAACAGGAGCTGAAAAAGAAACATGTCGTAGTCCTTCATCTCTCCACAAGACAGGGGAACTTCTCTGAGCAGAATGGAAGGCCATTATTTTCACAGATTAAGCACAATATCTACGATTTATGTCTGGGAAGCTTGACTATTTTGGAGAAAAACGTGGGAGAAGATCGTAAATTTTAAAAGTGAAGGCAGGAGGAGATGTTAAATCAAATCGTATTTTATCACTTTATTGTGTCTGAGAAGAAAGAGAAGAGAGAAAAAAAAGCGCTCTTCGCTCACTAGAGAAAAAAAAACCTTGAACGAAAAGCTGAGTTTGAAAGAGATAGAAGTGACGGATCGAAGCTGTCCTGTGTGACCAGGTGAAACAGCCTCTACTCTCTCCACGGGCCTTCTAAACCCAGAAGGCTTATGACCAGGTGGACATAGTCATCACACGACCTTATGACCTGCCATGACACTTCAAAGACCTGACTCAGGTTTTACTTAGAGCACCTTTATAGCTACTCTGACAGATTTGTACCTGGTCCGAAGGTCACATGATCTGGTGAGATGAGGAGTAGGGATAGGGTATGAAACTATCTGTAAGAGGGAAACGCATTTTACGGTGATGTCTGGACACACACACACACTCCCATTCGTGCAAACACACACAGACACAGTGGCATTCACAGCCCTTTGCTTGGGAAAGTGACCCCTACAGTTGAAATCCTCCTTAAATCCCAGGTCTTGACACGAAACGTAACTGTTACCTCTCACACACACATCAGAAAACACACAAAGTTTTACGTGACAAAGCAGTTCACGACAGCGAGAAGCACCTATAAAAGCTCTTTTCCCGAAACTCGCCCGTTTTCTCAGACGCGTAAAGGTCAAAGGTTAGCTCTCTCCTCTGGTCGGGAATGACAGTGACAGAACGGTAGTCAAGGTGTGGGGTGCAAACATCAGAGACTGGATCAACGACAGTTGACCTTCCGCCCTCGACACGAAAAGATTATACTTTATCTGCGAGCAGTCTGCATGGGTAGATGTCCAGGTACGTGTGCTTGTAACATCACTTTAACAAGTCCACCTCAGAGGGTTCACCCATCAACGTCTGATTGACAGTTTAAGGGACCCACATACGATGGAGGAGAGGAGGAGGATGGTAGCAGGGACTGACCTTGGAGAGTCTCCAGGGTGTCTTCCAGAGAACAGGTATGGGGGAATTGTCGTGTTTTGGGGGTTTTTTTTGTGAGAGTTACATGGGCTGTAATGCAGACCAGCTTCAAAGCAGAACCTCCAGTTACCTGATCGTACTGCTGCTGTTATCAGATAAGCAGAAAACAACCGTTTGAGCAGGTATCCATGGCGAACGAGCGGCTGACCGTCATCTCAGTGTTTTGACGTTGCTTGTGTGGAAACAGTAAAAGCTACATGTTTGCTTGGTGTGAATACCAGCTCACAGGAGTGCTACAACGAGACTGGAACTGCATTCATTTGAGCTTTTACACACACAGACACACGTGTGTGCGCACACACACATACACTCACATACACACACACATACACTCACATACACACACACACACTCACATACACACACTCACATACACACACACTCACATACACATACACACACACACACTCACATACACACACACACACATACATACACATACACACACACTCACATACACACACACATACATACACACACACACACTCACATACACACACACATACACACACACATACACACTCACATACACACACACACACTCACATACACACACTCACATACACACACACTCACATACACATACACACACACACACTCACATACACACACACATACATACACATACACACACACACACTCACATACACACACACATACATACACACACACACACTCACATACACACACACATACATACACACACACACTCACACACACATACACACTCACATACACACACACACGCCCGAATCAACTCTGCGGCGTGGTTGCGGCCAGACAGCCGGTAACCATGGCGACGGCACTCTGCTGCCGTTGCCTACCCTACGTGGGAGGGAGAGAGAGAGGTTGAGATGAGCAGAAGAGAGAGAGAGAGCGGGATAGAGAGAGGTTGAGATGAATGGAGCGATCCGAATGCTTGGCTCCTCACCATGTTCTCCTGGCCGTAAATGAATTTCCTGTCGACTCCCTCGAATAAAGTTTCAGTCCAATTAAGAGATGCTCTCTGCCTTCAGCCTCAGAGAGAGGCTGTCTCTCTGCTTAGCTTGTCTCTCTGCTTAGCTTGTCTCTCTGCTTAGCTTGTCTCTCTCTGCTTAGCTTGTCTCTCTGCTTAGCGTGTCTCTCTGTTTAGCTTATCTCTCTCTGCTTAGCTTGTCTCTCTGCTTAGCTTGTCTCTCTCTGCTTAGCTTGTCTCTCTGCTTATCTTGTCTCTCTCTGCTTAGCTTGTATCTCTGCTTAGCTTGTCTCTCTGCTTAGCTTGTCTCTCTGCTTAGCTTGTCTCTCTGTTTAGCTTGTCTCTCTCTGCTTAGCTTGTCTCTCTGCTTAGCTTGTCTCTCTGCTTAGCTTGTCTCTCTGTTTAGCTTGTCTCTCTGTTTAGCTTGTCTCTCTCTGTTTAGCTTGTCTCTCTCTGCTTAGCTTGTCTCTCTGTTTAGCTTGTCTCTCTCTGCTTAGCTTGTCTCTCTCTGCTTAGCTTGTCTCTCTGCTTAGCTTGTCTCTCTGCTTAGCTTGTATCTCTCTGCTTAGCTTGTCTCTCTCTGCTTAGCTTGTCTCTCTGCTTAGCTTGTCTCTCTCTGCTTAGCTTGTCTCTCTCTGCTTAGCTTGTCTCTCTGCTTAGCTTGTCTCTCTGCTTAGCTTGTCTATCTCTGCTTAGCTTGTCTCTCTCTGTTTAGCTTGTCTCTCTCTGTTTAGCTTGTCTCTCTCTGCTTAGCTTGTCTCTCTCTGCTTAGCCTCTCGCGGCCGCTGCTGTATGCTCTTCTCCACCTGTTCCTTCGTGTTCTGTATCTCTACCATAAGCCAGCTTCTTTTCTCCCCCCTCTCATCTATTCCTCCTCTTCACCTCTTCCTCTCTTCCCACCCCTCTCATCTTATTCCTTTTCCCCTCTCCCTGATGCCTTTCCCACCTCTCTCTTCCTCCCTTTTCCCCCTCTCCCTCTCTTTCCCGCCCTGTCCTCTCTTTTCTCCTTGCCACCTCTACCCTCGCCCCCTCTCTCTGTCCTGTATGTTGTGCCTCTGGTAATTAAATATTCAGCTAGAATAATTGTGCTCTAATGGTCTAATCACTCTGCTGGGTCAGTCCTAGCTGCTTTATACCACGTTCAGGGAAACATTTAAACACACAAGCATACTCTCCACACAAGGAACATGATAATTTGTAAGCTGGAGCTTTCAAAAGTAACAATAATCTTCTAGCCGGGTTTCCAGGGGAAATCTTCCTTTTCATCCAGTTAGTCAACTTGGTCTTTCTGTGATGTGTTTGGTTTGGGCATGTGTAGAGTGGAACTGTAAAGCTACTAAGAATAACTTGCTCCGTAGAAGTGAGAGTAACCTCACAGACCTGTATCTGCACACAAGATCCCAGCACAGTTAAGCTGAAGGAGAACGTCGGGAGTCGTTCTGGATCTAAAAATCTTTCTGTGAAGCTGCGGATAAAAATTGGCTGCTGTTTTACAGTAGTCGTTTGATCTTGCTGATAAATGGAATCGTCCCCCATCACTCTAAGACGCGCCCCCAGTACACACACAGTCACACACATCACACAGCAACACACACAAGAATGAGTGCAACACACTGCTGACACAACACACAGCACACACACACACACACACTACACTCTCACACACACACTATCACGCATGCACACACACTATACACTCACTATACACACACTACGCACACATATTACACAACACACACACATACACACACAGCACACACACACACATACACACACAGAACAATACACGCCACACACACATACACACACAGCACACACACACACACACACATACACACAGCACACACACACAAACAGCACACATACACACACACAGCACATACACACACACATACACACACAGCACATACACACACACATACACACACAGCACACACACATACACACAGAGCACACACACACACGTACACACACAGCACACACACATACACACACAGCACACACACACACACACGTACACACACACTACATCCTTAACAGGATGACAGAAGGGCATGATATTTCATTTAAAGATTCTCTTTCACAAACTACAAGTGCTCCCTAGATTGCCTTGACTACATACAGCATGTGTAAATCAGAATATGTATTGTAACATTACAGTTATTACCACTTCTGGAAGCAACACTTTAACTGAACACACATCACTTTATTAGAAACATACTGTCACAAAGTTGAGCTTTAGTGGTGTGCTGAAACGTTGGTTAGTAAAATATCCATCCATCCGCACCTGTATAGACACCCTGTCATGTCTGTATTTAACCTTGTGACTCGCCCACCAATCCCTCTTGTTCTCTTCTCTGGGTCCCCAAGGCAATGCTGAAGGGTAGTCATGTCTCCACATGCCTCACAGGGACTCTATACTGCCCCCTACAGGATGGGCTGAACTGCTTTGAAAATGCCTGGAGTCAGAGTTTAGTATGTAGTATTTAGTAACTTTGCGGTACCAGTTATTGTTATGTTTTATTAAAGTGTGTGTTAGTCTCACTTCCGATCTTGTCGTTTGACGTGTGGGTGAGTTCTACTTGACGGCAGGATTCTAGAATTCTGCTGAAGAGGATTCCCTTCCAGTTCTTCTCTTCTCTGTCTGTATCCTGATCTCAGGCATGTCACCTTTGACCTCTTCTGATCTCTGACCTTCTGATCACATGACAGCATCCTCTCCTCACCGCACTGGTGTGATACTATCTTTCATTCATTGTCCCTTCTCATCGCTCTCTCTCTCTGTTGCTCCCTCTCTCTCGAGACTCTTCTTATCTGTCGGTGTCTCTGTCTCTCTGTCCTGTCCTCTCTTGGATCTCCACTCTTGTTCTCACTCGCTATGCCTCTCTCACTCATAGTCTAGTCTCTGTCTCTCCATCGACTAAGATCTTATTTGTATCTTCCCTACTGGTCTCCCTACAGAATCACTGATTTCCCATCAAAACTATCCGATCTCATGTCTCCCTCCTCTTCGTCCTCTCTACTATACACCACCACAATGCTTCCTCTCTGGTCTGTCTGTAACTCATCTTAACGTCGTCTCTCTCTGGACTCATCTACTACTAACTGTAGTCTCCTTGGTCTACACCTCTGATCTAACCTCTGTCCTCCCTCTGTCATCACTCTCTCTGGCCACCGGTCTCATCTCAACTGTCTCTACACGTCATCTGAATTTCTGCTCTCTGATCTCCAGACAACCATACTGTCTTTAACAACCCACTGCTCCCTACTAGAATCACCAATCATACATCAAGATCTGGTTTATCTCTCTGAGTCAAACAATGTCCCCTGTACCTTCCCAACTCTGAGTCTCCGAAACACCCAAAAACTTCAAAACAACACTTCTGAGGAAAATTTTAGGTCTCGCAAACTAATATATAACGTCGTTGATCCATTCCGTCACAATACATTCTGATCTAAAAAGAGTCACGCTGTGATTCTCATCCATCCTGTCCGAGCACAGAGAGCAATAGCTAAAATAGAGAAGCATGAGGAAGAAGGCACCTGACAGAAGAAGGCTCAGAGTCAGAGGTCAGACCACAAAGAGGAGAATCGGATACACAGTCGAGCCATCGATAGGAAAATCTCAAACGACGTCCATCACTAACACGTTATGACCGAGTGGACATATGACAAGAGAAGAACCAGAAAGAAATAAGCGGGACGACAGAGAGAAAACAGAGATGGACGAAGGAAGGGAAAATAAAAAAAAGAAAGAAAAAAAAAAAAAAAAAAAAAGACAAAACAACGCGAACCCGAGGGAAAGACAGAGGAAGAGAGAGAGGCCTCCCTCCCTCCCTCTCTCCGCCTACCCTCCCTCTCTCCCTCTTCTCCTCCCTCCCTCCCTCTCTCCCTCTCCCCTCCCTGTCCCCCTTTCCTCCTCCTTCCCTCTCTCCCCCTCCCTTCCCTCTCTCCATCCTTGGCTTTCTCTGCATTACGCACTGCTCCTCCCTGTTGAGTGGCTTCCTAAGAGACCCTTCCAGGCCGCTGCCCCTGGAAACAAGCAGATTTGGCTCTCTTTATTGGTCCGTTTTCCTGGCAGCCAGCCCCTGGAGAGATGTGTTGCTCTAGCCATTCAGCAGATGCCAGTGTCAGGCCTCCAACCAAGATGGCGCGCACAGGAGCCGATGAGATCACAGCCTTTGGAGGAGAAGGATAATGCAGGCCTGTGTTTTGAAGATTCCAGCAGCCTTGACAGCAGAGGTTGTGAGGGGTGAGGTGGCTACGGAGGCCCAGAGGGGACAGAACATCCCTTCTGACCCTGCTTTGAATTACCTCACAGGGACAGGAGGACCAAACTCTGATTAACGTTGATCTCGTTACACCTGGGACCTGTTTGTGACAAAGAAAAAGATAGAAGGAGGAAGAAAGAAGGAGGGAGAAAGAAACAGAAAGAGAGGGAGGGGGGGAGAGAGAGCAGGAGGGGGAGAGAGAGA
>BROE01000027.1:11088820-11135535 GCA_036571765.1 Plecoglossus altivelis
TGTGCTTGTGTGCGTGTGTGTGTGTGTGTGTGTGTGTGTGTGTGTGTGTGTGTACATATGTGTGTGTGTGTGTGTGAACAGTGAAGCTGGTTCCGGTCCAGCAGCTGCTGGTGCAGAATGCCACCACAGACACAGTGCAGGCCAGGTGGCCGTCAGTGATCGGAGCATCAGGATACAGGCTCACCTGGTCCTCCTCAGGTACTGACACCTTCTCCTCCTCCTCTCCCACCTCCTCCTCCCCCACCTTCTTCTCTCCTACCTCCTTCTCCTCTGCTCCCACCTCCTCTTCCACCTCCTTCTCTCCTACCTCCTTCTCCTCTTCTCCCACCTCCTCCTTTCCTCCTCTACCACCTCCTCCTCTCCCACCTCCTTCTCTACCTCCTACTCCTTTCCTACCTCCTCCTCTCCCATCTCCTCCTCTCCCACTTCCTCCTCCCCCACTTACTTCTCTCCTACCTCCCTCTCCTCCTCTCCCACATCCTCCTCTCCTACCTCCTCCTCTCCCATCTCCTCTCCCACCTCCTCCTCCTCCTCTCCCACCACCTCCATCTCGTCCTCCTCCACCTACTCCACCACCACCTCCTACTCCACCTCTTCTTCCTCTTCCATCTCCTCCTCTCCCACTCAACACAAGATGTACGCGTTTTACCCACCAAGGCACCAGGGGGCGCCCCTGTTCCAACCACTTCTAACCCAAGCTTGAGAACGCTACTCATGCCCTGTAAACAAACCATTGATGAACAACACTCTTTCAAGACGTATTAGATTCAATTCAATTGAATTACAATTAGAATTTCAGTTGAATTTACTGGGCAAATCAACATCAATACGTCTGGTATCCACAGACGGCCATATTGAAAACGTCAACCTGGGAGAGACGTTTAACTTCTACATGATCCAGGGTCTCCACGCTGGGAAGGAGTACGTTGTCACCATCAACCCCATCTTCGTAGACATCGAAGGCCCCATCACCACCACCAAGGCCAAGACACGTCAGTCACCAAACACTAGCCCTCTATTGAACTCTAGCTAACTCCTCTGGTTCTCTACTACAGTGGTGCCCAACCCTGGTCCTCGAGAACCACTGTCCTGCATGTTTTTAGATGTTTCCCTGCTCCAACACAGATGATTCTCATACAGGTTTTGTCACCAGGATCCTACAGAGCTAGATGTGTGTGTGTGTGTGTGTGTGTGTGTGTGAGAGAGAGAGAGAGACACAGAGAGAGAGAGAGAGAGAGAGAGAGAGAGGAGGGAGGGAAGGAGGGAAGGAGAGAGCGAGCGAGAGACCCGTTCATTAGAATCAGGTGTGTTGAAGCAGGGAAACATCTAGAACATGCAGGAAAGGTGTACCCTAAGGACCAGGGTTGGGAACCACCGATCTCCTAAATCCCTTTTGTCATTTTAAGTATATAAGAAAAGTTGACCTGTGAAGTGGCTTGTAGGACATTTACTGTCCTACATAACACATTTCACATCATAATAATTTGTTAAACATTATTATATATCAATATACTGTACGTGTAGAGATAATGAACAGTGTGCTGTGGACCCATGGATTCAAGTCTCTCTCTCGTGTCTAGTGGAGAGCAGTGCTGTTCAGACTCTGAAAGCAACAGCAGTGAACACCAACAGTGCTGTCATCTCCTGGAACTCTGTGCCTGGGGCCACTGGTTACAGGCTAGCCTGGGGGCCCACTCCAGGTGAACACACACACACACTCTCGCACACGTACACACACACACACAAACACTCTCACACACACAAACACACTCTCACACACACACACACACACTCTCTCTCCCACACACACACACACTCACACACAAACACTCTCACACACACTTACACACACACACAAACACTCTCTCTCACACGCACACCCACACACACACAAGCACTCTCACACACACACTCTCACACACACACAAACACTCTCACACACAAACACACTCACAAACACACTCTCACATGCACACAAATTCTCTCTCTCGCCTCCTTCCTTTCTCTGTATGAATAATTGACTGTGGAAGCAGTTGGAGCATGCCTTCATGTACGAGAGAATGACATCACTCACCAAGTTGCTGACGCACAAACGTCCACAACACATTATCATGGCAGGAGGCCCTTAAATAGAGCAACAACAAGGCCAGCACAGGTCTCAGTTTGAGACGTTTGTGCTGTTTCCTGTGTGCATTTGCTTGCCTTTGTCTGTGTGTTTTTCCTGTATGTGTATTTGCACAAGGTTGTGTATATATGCGTGTATATATGTGTGCCTCTGTGACAGACCTAAGTCTTTTGAAATGCCGCCTTCTAGAATCGGAGGTTTCAGCTCGCGCTCTGCCATCCCTGTCACGGTACCCCGACGACGCTGGTGGCGCCAAGACCTTGATTAAAGACATGACAGGGACGGGAGAGAACCCGCGCTGCCTTTTTTAATGAGAGGACGGGTTCTGATGCGCGTGTGTGGATGACAGAAACAGGAAGGGGAATTGATCAGGAACCCAGATGAAAGATGGGGAGATCTTTTATGTGGAGAGCATAGACAAGGTTATATTTGGAACGGATCTTGTTCTCCTTATCTGTCTTTGAAAATTTGCTAGCGCTGGGAAGGTTGGCGTGGTAATGTTTGAAAACAGACTGAACAAAGCCACCAGTAGGTGTGACCTTTATGATACTGACAGAGTGAATTAACAAGAGAAGGAATTAAAACGACGTAATTCAATTATAATTTTTCAATTCACTTTACAGATAACATGCTGTTTATACAACACATCATAAGAGTATTCTCTTAAACGTAATTGTGATTGCCGGCAGCGCGTGCGGTCCTGCTTTTTCCTCATTCTGACCTGGTCACCGATCAAATTAAAAACTCTACGAAGGGAACAAAATGAAAAACCGAAATCAAAGCGATACGAACACCGATGTCTTTCAGAGTTCGTAGGCCGTGACCGGCCTCGGCAGCTGGCGCTGAACGAGAGCACCACCGAACACCTTCTAAAGAATCTGATCCACGACACGGAGTACGTCCTCTCCCTCTACGTGCTGTTCGGGTCTCTGGCCGGGCCCGGTATCACCGCCACCTTCCGCACCTGTGAGTCAAAGCCGAAGTTGTTTATTTGTCACGTACACCGAATAGCGTAACGTCAACAAGACAGAGATATTGTTGTGACCTAGCAAGCAAAATAAGCGCTTCGCCCAGCTGCGATAGTCGGCTTCAGATAATTGAAATTCGTTTCTTTGTTTTTGTTTACAAACATCCGTGTCAGCTGTAAAACGAGCCATCAGAGAGCACGTCACCTTCTAATTCTTCTACGGTTCATGTTGTACTTGACACATACGGAACCGTCTACAAGGTTCTAGCTTTCGTATCTGTGTGGTGTGTTCCCTTCAGCTCCTCTGGGCTATGTGTCCAACTTCAAGGTGACCTCTTACACCAGCACCTCCGTGGATGTAGAGTGGAGTCCCATCGTGGGAGCCACGGAGTACAAGCTCACGTGGAGAGCAGGTAGGGCTCGCACGAGACCAACTCAGCCCCTCTTCCCGCCACACCACGTCACACCCGGAAACCGTCCAACAAAAGCTTGGAAAATGCGCCAAAAATATATATGTAAACAAAGATTATTAGAGCGACAGTGAACTTGGCTGCCAAATCTATGAAAACTAAAGAATGACAAAGGTAAACTTTAAAAAAAATGTTGATTCAAAGACTCAGGATTGTTTTGACAAAATTGATTGAGTCGTTATTTTTTAGCCGAGGTAGTTAGCTAACTAGCGAATTTAAGTAATCTTATAGGTGGTAATGTAGGCCTACTGTCGTATTGTGTCTTGGTACCGTGTGTCGGTGGTCCGGATTAACGTCTGTTTTTCCTTCAAAGACGCAGACGAGAGCAGTCGTCATTCACACTACCTGAGCCACGGTGTTCTGCAACACCGCATCGAGGGCCTCAACTCTGACACCACCTACATCATCAGCATCCACGCAGTTTACAGCAACACAGAAGGACCGGAAATATCCCTGTCACAACTCACAGGTAGAACTCGAGTCGTATCAGAATCGTGACGTGCGAGAACACCTTCGCCTCAAACGCCCACTCACACAGACTGTAGTACAACTGCGTGATGAGGATTCAAGTCCCAGACGGATCTGACTAGTTTCATTGTTAAATTAGACGTGTTAGGGAGCCGTCTACCATTTCTATTGAACTGACAAATGTAGTCATGCCCAGAGAAGCTTGATATTGTAATTAAAGGGAGATTCCGCCTTTTTGTCCTCTAAGAAAACACCAGACTTGTTGATTGAGGGATCGTGTATTTTCCAAGTCTCATTTAGTTCCAGTCTATCAGTCTGAATGTTTATTTCTAAACAAACCTCTCAGTCTAGTCCAGGGACTGTTCAGCTTAGAACAGTTATTACCTCGTCACTGTCTGCTTCCTGCCAAGTCCACTTTAGTGTCTCTTTCCCTGATTCAGAGATGTGTTTTTCGTCAGGTCCCATTGTTGAACAGCTCACTTGAAACTGGTTATCCTAAAGGCGATCTTATAGTTGGAATACTGTATGATAAGTGCTTATGAACTTTGTCAAAGTTTTACCCCAGCCAGGAGATGGAGTCCTGGTCAGAATTTAAAGTCTGATCCAAACATGTCCTTATCAATTTAACTGCATACGATATTAGTTATGAGCTTGCATGTGCTTAAAACAAGTCAAAGCAGCTGCTAGTGTAGCTTGAACATTTCACTGGATAAGGTTTCTTAAAAGGACGTGCCTCACTAGATAAGAAAGTTATCTAATGAGCAAGTCCAAATAGATGTCTAATCTCTCTGATTCCCATCTCAGATGTCTAGTTTCCGCATTAGCAGTCTCTGGTGTGTGTGTGTGTGTGTGTGTCGGTGTCTCTGCTGTGTGTGTCGGTGTCTCTGCTGTGTGTGTTGGTGTCTCTGCTGTATGTATGTGTTGGTGTTGGTGTTTCTACTGTATGTGTGTTGGTGTTGGTGTCTCTGCTGTGTGTGTGTTGGTGTTGGTGTCTCTGCTGTATGTATGTGTTGGTGTTAGTGTCTCTGCTGTGTGTATGTGTGTGTGTGTTGGTATCTCTGCTGTGTGTACGTGTTGGTGTTGGTGTCTCTGCTGTGTGTGTGTGTGTGTGTGTGTGTGTTGGTGTCTCTGCTGTGTGTGTTGGTGTTGGTGTGTTGGTGTCTCTGATGTGTGTATGTGTTGGTGTCTCTGCTGTGTGTGTGTGTGTGTGTGTTGGTATCTCTGCTGTATGTATGTGTTGGTGTTGGTGTCTCTGCTGTGTGTGTGTGTGAGTGTGTGTGTTGGTATCTCTGCTGTGTGTGTGTGTGTGTTGGTATCTCTGATGTGTGTGTGTGTGTGTTGGTGTCTCTGCTGTATGTATGTGTGTGTGTTGGTATCTCTGCTGTGTGTGTGTGTGTTGGTGTCTCTGATGTGTGTGTGTGTGTGTTGGTGTCTCTGATGTGTGTGTGTTCTGCTAGCGGCTGCCTCCGAGTCGGACGTGATCGAGGCGGTGAGGGAGGTGAAGGTCCTGGATGTGGGGGTGAAGTCGCTCACTCTCTCCTGGAAGATGACAGCTGGAGTGTCTGGGTACAAGATTGCATGGAGCCCATTTCTAGGTGAGACACACACACAGGTACACACACACGTAGGTACACACAGGTACACAGGTACACACACAGGTATACACACAGGTGCACACACAAAGGTACACAGGTACACACACAGGTATACACACACACAGGTACACACACAGGTGCACAGGTACACACACATGCACAGGTACACACACACACAAGTATACACACACAGGTACACATTCACAGGTACAGACACACATGTGCAAACACGCACACGCGCACACACAGACACACACATGCACATGCGTGCACAATCAGACACAAACACGTACACACACAGACACAAGCAACATCTGACAAAAAATTGGACAGGATGTCAGAAATAAAAATATGGCATGCCTGTTGTTCCTCCTCCCTCCCTGTAGGTGGCGATAAGAAGCATCAGCTTGTCTCTTCCTCCAGCACCACCTTTACCATTCCCAACCTCCAGGAGAGTTCAGCTTACAAGATCCAGGTGTCGTCCATGGTGGGCGGCAGGGAGGGGAGCCCAGCTCTGGTTACTGCCCGAACCTGTAAGGAAAACAATCCATCAAGCTGTATTTATTAACAGAGCACATTTTACATCAACATACGTGGTTTAGCAAAGTTCTATATAGGAGGTACAATTATACAGATAGAAACAGAGAAGTAAAGGTTAAGTAATATAGTAAAGCAATCACAAAATCATCACTTTCCATCTTTCTTTTCAGTGGACTTGCCCAAGGTGAATGGGTTTACTGCCCTGGATACCACAGATAGCAGCACCTTCCTCAACTGGACCAGAGTGGAAGGAGCTTCTGGGTACCTGCTGTCCTGGAGACACATATCAGGTCAGAAGACAAACAGGAGAGACAGAGAGAGAGAGACAGAGAGAGAGAGACGGTGAGACAGAGAGAGAGACAGTGAGACCGAGAGAGAGAGAGAGAGAGAGAGAGAGAGAGAGACAGTGAGACAGAGAGAGAGACAGTGAGACCGAGAGAGAGAGAGAGAGAGAGAGAGACAGTGAGACCGAGAGAGACAGAGAGAGATAGACAGTGAGAGAGAGAGAGAGACAGAGACAGAGAGAGACAGAGAGAGACAGAGAGAGACAGAGAGAGAGACGGTGAGACCGAGAGAGACAGAGAGAGAGAGACAGTGTGACAGAGAGAGACAGAGAGAGACAGTGAGAGAGAGATACAGTGAGACAGAGAGACAGAGAGAGACAGTGAGACAGAGAGAGTGAAAGAGAGAGAGAGAGACAGTGAGACAGAGAGAGTGAAAGAGAGAGAGAGACAGTGAGACAGAGAGAGTGAAACAGAGAGAGAGAGAGACAGACAGAGAGACAGTGAGACAGAGAAAGACAGAGAGAGAGAGACAGTGAGACCGAGAGAGACAGTGAGACAGAGAGACAGAGAGAGACAGTAAGACAGAGAGAGACAGTGAGATAGAAAGACAGAGAGAGAGGCAGTGAGACAGAGAGAGACAGAGAGAGAGAGAGACAGTGAGACAGAGATTGACAACACTGCTCAACACAATCCATGAACAGAAACCAAGAGCTGAAGGTCCACATATTTGTCCTTCAGAGTTGGAAACCAAATCGGACGTGCTTGGACCTGGTTTCACCTCCTATAAGATCGCCAGGCTACTGTACGGCCGAACTTACATCTTCACCATCCGGCCTCTCTACGGCGAAATGGAAGGGCCAGTTACCAGCATCTACCATCGGATAGGTGCCAAAACATCACTCCAACCCAGACCACAATCCACCTCTGTTTCAACAACATAACATCTTATCCACACCTACCATAATGCATGTGTCTAGTTCTTTTGATGTTGTTGTTGTTGTTTACTGTTTATTTGATGGTTTATTCTATTCAGGGAGTTTTTCCTTGTCTTCCTTATGGGCTGAGGGGTGGTTCAATGGGCGTTTGTGAAGCCCTCTGTGACATTGCCCTTTCTACAATGCTTTACATTGCATGGCATTGTAAAAAAGGGCAATACAAAGACATTTGGATTTGATTGGCTTATTTTAACCTGTTCTCAGTTGCCAGCACCCCTCCTCTTGCCTCTGTTGGGTCGGTGTCCCCCACCTCCGCCCCCAAGCCCTCGATAGCGACAGCATCCGGCCTCAGAGACGCCACGGCGGTCCGAACCACCAGCAGGAACACCCGGGTGCCTCTACCCGAGCCTCCCTCCAACGCAACCACCAAAAAACCACCCAGGGGATCCAGAACCACCGTCGTCAAGGCAACGGTTGCCGACGCCGACCAGGTCGCCGCCGCCACGACCAGAGAGGCGTCAAAGTGGGAGACCAGCGCTGTTCCAGGGCCAGGTAAGATGTGCTTCTGTTATCTGAGGTGTTGGCAAACATGGATGGATATGGAAAGAGCAGAAACATCTGTGATGTGAGTTAAGTCCCCATGTAAAAGTCTATCGCACAGATGATGCAAAAAAAAAAACGTTTTAAGACAATATTGACCAGACATTTTTTTTTCTCTAACATTGCACTTTTATACTCCCACACGAATACAGAAGATGAATCAAATAAACATTTAATACAATATTTATATAATCAAATCTTGTGCCAAAATACTTTTAGACGGTACTGTACGATACCAGTCAAACGTTTGGACACAGTCCCATGACTTTGAATGGCACCAATGGTTTGTTCAAACTTTTGACTGGTAGTGTCTGTTAAAGACTTTCAGTAAGTTTAGACTTATGTGATTGTTGCTCTGCTGAAACGTGTGTCTCTGCTCAGTCTGTGGAAAAGCCAAGGCAGACATCGTGTTCTTGGTGGACGAGTCGTGGAGCGTAGGAGCCAACAACTTCAACAAGCTGAAAGACTTCATGTTCCGGATTGTCACCTACTTCCCTGTGATTGGTCCTCAGGGAACACAGGTACGTTTTGTTAAACTGGTCTCCAGGACGACCGTGTGCATCCTCTAAGGCTGCGTTCACACCCAACGCGAATCGCACGTAAAATTTCGCATCGTTCTCGTCTAGTTTGACATTTGAACGTTTTGAAGTGAGACACTTCAGACGCGCGTCGAATTCGCCAAAGTTTCGATTTTTCAACTCGGGCGTCTAGGGGCGTCAGACGTGTGAAGGACCGATTCTCGTCACACCATTTGCGCGTTTCAACGCCCGATTTGCGCCACCTCGGGCGTCTAGGGGCGTCAGACGTGTGAAGGACCGATTCTCGTCACACCATTTGCGCGTTTCAACGCCCGATTTGCGCCACGCTAGATTCTTGATTCGGCTGCAGGATATCTAGAAGCGTGTTTTCATTCATTTCAACGCAGCATTAATACAGGACATGGCGGTGTGTCAACTTCCTGTCTGTCTCTGATTGGTTCAGGTCGCGGTGGTGCACTACAGTGACGAGCCTCGTGTTGAGTTCCCGCTCAACAGGTACACGGACAGAAGCGCTATCCTCCGAGCGCTCCGAGGGATCAGTTACGGGGGAGGGAACACCAGGACAGGTGACCACACACACCTGGGCTAGACACACACACACACCTGGGCTAGACACACACACACCTGGGCTAGACACACACACCTGGGCTAGACACACACACACACCTGGGCTAGACACACACACACCTGGGCTAGACACACACATACTCCACACAAACACCTGTGTTAGAAACACACACACACTAATGCTTCACAGTTGCCTTGACGACAGTGGTTCTGGATCCCCTGGGTGGTTTTTTGGTGGTTGCGTTGGAGGGAGGCTCGGGTAGAGGCACCCGGGTGTTCCTGCTGGTGGTTCGGACCGCCGTGGCGTCTCTGAGGACACTTTAGTTAGACACACGCTAACACCTCTGAAGTTGCCATGTTGTGATGGTGTGTTGGCCCCTGTGTGCAGGGAAGGGCATCAGCTTTGTGCTGAGGGAGCAGTTCCAGGAGAGGCTTGGCATGAGGCTGGATGTTGCCCACATCCTGGTGCTCATCACAGACGGACGAGCTCTGGACGACGTGGAGCCACCCTCCAGGATCGCTCACGCTCTCGGTCAGCGCACGCACGCTCGCACTCACTCACGCACATGCTCACACATGCTCGCACATGCACGCTCACACACATACACATGCTCACACACGCTCACACGCACACACATGCTGACACACATGTTGACACACGCTCGCACACACGCTCGCACACACGCTCGCACACACACACTCGTACACACACTTACACACACACGCTCCCACACGCTTGCGCACACACCTACACACACATGCTCACACACACTCGTACACACACTTACACACACATGCTCACGCACACTCATATATAGGTACCAAACACATGCTCACTCTTTCACACATGCACTCACTCACACACACACACACGCATACACACACTTATACACGCACACTCACCCATCTTCCTGACCAGGTGTGTGTGTTCACTCCTTCAGGTGTGAGCGTCCTGGCTGTGGGAGTGGCTAATGCAGACATCGAAGAGCTGAAGAAGATTGCGTCTCCCAGCAGCTACAAGAACATCTTCTACGCCAGCACCTTTGACGACTTCCCCTCCATGGAGAGGGAGTTCATCAGCAACATCTGCAGTGAGGCACTACTCTCAGAATTCAAACTACACGACGAGGTGAATTTACTCTAAAATAACCCCCCCACACCACCCCTCCAAAAATGTTTTTCTATATCCAATTATTTAATTTTTTCATACTTATTAGCATTGTAATAATGTGTGTTTCTGGAGTATTTCACTTGATAAAGTCTCTTTGATTTCTGTGTCAGTCTACCCAGCTGGATACCCCCACAGACGATCCTGATGAATTCACCAAACCACAGGGCCCCTGCCCTTCCCAGTGTCTTAAAGTAAGGCTCCTCCTCCTCCTACCAGCACCATCAGCAACATTAGTAACATTAGTAACATCAGCAACATTAGTAACATTAGCAACATCAGCAACATTAGTAACATTAGTAACATTAGCAACATCAGCAACATTAGTAACATCAGCAACATCAGGACCATCAGCAACATTAGTAACATCAGTAACATTAGTAACATCAGTAACATTAGTAACATTAGCAACATTAGTAACATTAGTAACATCAGCACCATCAGCAACATCAGCAACATTAATAACATCAGCAACATCAGCAACATTAGTACATTAGTAATATTAGTAACATCAGCACCATCAGCAACATTAGTAACATCAGCAACATCAGCAACATTAGTAACATTAGTAACATTAGTAACATCAGTAACATCAGTAACATCAGCATTATTAGTAACATTAGTAACATTAGCAACATCAGCAACATTAGTAACATTAGCAACATCCGCAACATTAGTAACATCAGCAACATTAGTAACATTAGTAACACTAGTAACATCAGAACCATCAGCAACATTAGTAACATTAGTAACATCAGCAACATTAGTAACATTAGTAACATTAGTAACATTAGTAACATCAGCAACACCAACATCAAGTCGTGGCCTAATGGTTAGGGAGTTGGGCTTGTAACCCTCAAGTTGCTGGTTCGATTCTCGCACCGGCAGGAATTGAAGGTGGGGATTGTGAATAAACAGCGCTCTCTCTGCCTTCGATACCATGACTGAGGTGCCCTTGAGCAAGGCACCGAACTCCCAATTGCTCCCCGGGCGCTGGAGCTATAGCTGCCCACTGCTCTGGGTGTATGTTCACTGTGTGTGTGTGTGGTTGCCCACTACTCACTACTGTGTGTGCACTTGGATGGGTTAAATGCAGAGGTAAATTTCGAGTATGGGTAACCATACTTGACAATGCGTCACTTCACCAGTTTTATCATCTTTCCTGACATTTCATCATGATCGTTTTTTTGGTGCAGTTTTATAATATGTATATGCCTTTCACTCATCACAAGATTATCTTGCCAATTGTCATTGGATGATTAATTGAATCTTTTCGTAATTTATTATCTTGCTCTCTCAGGGTCAGAAAGGTGAAAAGGTGAGTTCACTTAGAATTGTGTGACATTTAAGATGGAATAGGTACAGCTTACTGATGGATATGAAACCTCTGGATCTAGTTTGTTCACTGTCTATCCTGCTGTTTAGGGAGATGGCTCTGGCCTCGGAGGACTGGTACGTCTAACGTTCATTCATTCACTCATTCAGTAAAACATTCATTTACGCATTCAGTAAGTCATTAATTTACTCATTCGGTAAGACATTCATTCATGCATTCAGTAAGTCATTCGTTCACACATTCACTCAGTCAGTAAGTCATTCATTCATTAATTCTATAAGACATTCATTCAGCATTCAGTAAGTAATTCATTCAGTCATTCTGCAAGTCATTCATTCACACATTCACTCATTCTGTGAGTCATTTATTCATTCACACATTCACTCATTCAGTAAGTCATTCATTCACTCATTCAGTAAGTCATTCATTCACTCATTCAGTAAGTCACTAATTCATTCACACATTCACTCATTCAGTAAGTCATTCACTCACTCATTCAGTGAGTCATTCATTCATTAGCTCTCATTGTGTTGTTGCTGCCGCCCTGGTGTCTAACAGCATGACGTTTCCTCCACAGAGACTGCAGCAGAACTCAGCGGGCTACGACCCTTTCAGCCTGAAAACTAAAGGAGAGAAGGGAGAGCGGGTGAGGCTGTCCAGCATTCCACCACAGTCACAACACTGTGCCTGTGCCTCGCTCTGATCCAGGGGTGTCAAGGCCTGGTCCTCCAGGGCCGCTGTCCTGTTTGACTCTGCTCTAACCCCTCTCGCTCTCCCTAAACGGCCTGATCACAGTTACACGTGGTGTTATTGTTACACAGGACGCGTTTGTCGCTGTTTGTAATTCAAACCGGATGCTGTGGAACACAAAAACATACGTTTTTGTGCACAAAAAACAAAAACACAAAACATAAGTTTTTGTGCATCACAACGTTTGGTGACTAGTTGCCTGATAGGCCTGTTTGCATCTACCTCAGTGATATTCTGTCAAACCTCATTTTACCATTTGCTCATGGGTCTTGACATATTTTTTGGCTTGTGATACTGCAAAGGGCAGCAGATTTAGCTGCGTTTTGCTTTGTGCTGTAGCAATCTAGTTTCTGGCACAGACCATAATATTCTTATTTTACAGGGACTCCCTGGAACAGATGGTGTTCCAGGGTTGCCAGGACGACCTGGTAGAACCGGACCCCCGGGATCTGCAGGGCAGCGGGTAAAATAAGCAAAAGAGTGGCAAAGAATCGAACCTGGTCACCTAGTTTCATGGCTAATGTCACGGTAACGTCATGGTAACGTCACGGTAACGTCACGGTAACGTCCGTTCCTGTTTCATTTCAGGGTGCAGCAGGGGTCCCTGGTGAAATGGTATGTCCCCACGTAGTCATGATGAGGAACATGTGTTTAAAAAAATGCCAACAGTAACAGGCCATGTTTTCATGAGCCATGTAAGAAGGAGCTGTATAGTTGGTCATTCTGTGTGATGAAAGTCTCTTGGGAGAGTCCAGTCTTCCTGTGATCAGACTGCACAGATCATGTACGGTTTTGTACCTCACTGTTGAAACCTTAAAATAAACCCACAACTTTGTACGTCAGAATGATTCACGAGGAGTCCGGAATCTGTTTTTAAATAATTATAATCGCACATGACGCAGCCTGAAGTCATTATGACAGATGGTCAGGCATGCTTGATTAAGTAGTTTCCATATTATGCTGTATGTATCAGGTGGAAAGGTCACTATTACATTCCTTCCCAGTGGATGCGAATAATGCTATTCCTCTGGTGTGAATATGACGTCAAGTATCTCCTCCTTTCTCCTTTCTCTCCTTTCTCCTGCACACCTCCACTGCCCTCCCTCTCTCCCTCCCTCTCCCTCCTTCCTCTCTGCCCCTCTCCTCTCTTCTCCTCTCTCCCCTCTCCTCTCTTCTCCCCTCTTCTCTCTCCCTCTCACTCCCTCTCTCCTCACTCTCTCTCCTATCCTCTACTCCATCTCTCTCTTCATACTGCTTCTTTTCTTTCTTCTCCATCTCCTCCTCTCCCTCTGTCTACATCTCCCCTCCCCTCTCCTCTCCTCTTTCCCTCCTCGCTCCTCCTCGTCCTCTCTCGTCTCCTCTCCCGTCCTCCTCTCCTCCTCCTCCTTGTCCTATGACCCCCGGCCTGCTGGTAAACTGGACTAAGGGCAGAGAGGAGAGAGGGGAGTTCACGGTCCATCTGGAACTGCGTAACCGAGTGGTAACGTGATGGTTACCTGTTGGTAATGTAACCACACGCTCACCTGTTGGTAATGTAACCACACGTACACCTGTTGTTGAAGTAACCACACACACACCTGTTGGTAATGTGACCACACGCACACCTGTTGGTAATGTGACCACACGCACACCTGTTGGTAATGTGACCACACGCACACCTGTTGGTAATGTGACCACACGCACACCTGTTGGTGATGTAACCACACGCACACCTGTTGGTAATGTAACCACACGCACACCTGTTGGTAATGTAACCACACGCACACCTGTTGGTAATGTAACCACACGCACACCTGTTGGTAATGTAACCACACTCACACCTGTTGTTGATGTAACCACACGCACACCTGTTGGTAATGTAACCACACTCACACCTGTCGGTAATGTAACCACACGTACACCTGTTGTTGATGTAACCACACGCACACCTGTCGGTGATGTAACCACACGCACACCTGTTGGTAATGTAACCACACGCACACCTGTTGGTAATGTAACCACACGCACACCTGTTGGTAATGTAACCACACGCACACCTGTTGTTGATGTAACCACACGCACACCTGTTGTTGATGTAACCACACGCACACCTGTTGGTAATGTAACCACACGCACACCTGTTGGTAATGTAACCACACGCACACCTGTTGTTGATGTAACCACACGCACACCTGTCGGTAATGTAACCACACGCTCACCTGTCGAGGGAGGGACGGATGTGACTGATCAAATCAGGAAATGACATGATGACAATCGTGGTTAATTCCCTAACGTCTTAGGTAGTAAAAGTGACACGTTTCCTCTCCAGGGGGAACCAGGGTACGTGATGGGGGGCGTGGACACGCTCAGCCCAGGACGGAAAGGAGAACCAGGATCGTCCGTGAGTATCCATAGCAACGAATCTACAATTCTTTCAAAAGCAGACCTGGTAGGAGACATGAGACGAGTCCCTCCGTGTCTTCCAGGGCCCCCAGGGTCCACAAGGCCCTCCTGGCCCCCAGGGATCCCCAGGTGTCCCTGGGGTGTCTGGGTCCCCTGGCCTCCCTGGACAAGCTGGACCTACTGGGCCCCCTGGTCTGTCCACCAAGGTAACTGCTCAACATCCTTTGATTGGAGGATAGAAAAGGGGGCAATTTGCTGATTCATGTGAAGTATTGTAATAAGTAACACAATACTGTAAATATTTTAGAAGTACAAATACAATAAGGAGTTGTAAATAATGATTCATAATCATCAATAAAGTAATGATGTCTACACAGTGTGTAATTCTGTGCGATTTTAAGGTGCTTAGTATCCATTTGTTGGACTGATTGCATGCTGTTTCACACTGTCAGTGTCCTGAGATCACGTGATGAAACCACGTCACGCTAAATGACTCACAGCATGTTAGGACAGCAGGGTTCAGACGTGTGTTCAGGTTCAGGGCGTGTGACAGCGTGTAATGACGCTCTCTGTCCTGCAGGGGGAGCACGGAGCCCCTGGAGCCAAGGTGAGTCACAGGGCCTGTATTGCATGAATGTCTACAGGGTTTTTTTTAACTATCCAGGAATGATTGTCTTCACTTTTTAATGGACCTGCTGCAATGGTAGTGAGACAGTAAAGTTTGTTGTAAAGCTGAACAACTAAAAAAGAAGAGGAATGTGATTGGCTGTTGTGTCGTGCTCTCTTTCTGTGCTTTCTGAAAGGGCTTGCGCGGAAAACAGGGTCTGAGGGGAGAGAAAGGAGAGAAGGGGAGAGACGTAAGCTCATCTGGCGAGGTGGGAGGGGTCAACATATCCCTCCTCCGCCACAACACTTCACACGTCACACACACGCTGTGTAAAAGAAGTCAAACCCAACCCTTTAAAACGAAATAAGATCCAAATAAAAATCAGAATTGGTTTTATTCGCCATGCGAGATATACAAGCACAGAATTTACTGTGGCAGGGAAGTGCAAACATAGAACATATATGAAACATAATGCAGGTAGATGAAAATATAATAAAAATCTATTATAAAATACATTATAAAATACAAATAAGAGTTACATGACCCTCTTTGACTGGCAACTCAAACCTATGTTACCTAGTTTATATTTCTCATATGTATAAATATATAGCAGCACGTGTGTCTATACACTCATTTTAAATGTGATGTGTCTAAATGGTTTCTACGCAGGGTATGGCAGGTTTGCCTGGACCAATAGGAATCGATGGGGTTCCAGGGTTAGCGGGTCAAAAGGGAGAGCGGGTAAGACCACGAATGACAGGATGCAAAAGAGAACGGCCACGCCCACCTTCCGCGAATGGCCACGCCCACCTTCCATGGATGTGAACTGTGTGTGTGCGCCCCTTTTTTCTTTCCCCAGGGAGACGATGGGGAAGGGCTTCCAGGTTCCCAAGGTCCTCCTGGAGAGCCGGGAGATAAGGTCAGATCACGACTTCCTTCTCCGTCAAACTGTTGACTTGACATGGAAACCGCCAGTTCACAGTTACCCATTAACCATCGTGTTCTCTTCAGAGCCCAGAATGACCTGAAACTCTTTAATGCACACACACGCACACCCACAATAAGACATTTAGATTGTATGTGATTGGTTGAACTCAACTAAATCTTTCTGATTCGTGTGCAGAATGGCTGCACATTTCGGTGCCCAAAAGGGTACAGGGTAAAAATGAATGAGCCTGTTTTTATTGCAGGTATGAATGTAGGGCCTTTTTGACCTTTAGGACAGGGAGAGTTACAGAATGTGAAGAGAGCATGAGCACTAAGATACATTAAGATTCCAGGCCCATTCAAGGCAACACAAACCAGTTCATTAAAACACATTCACTCGAGCAAAGTGAAATTAAAATGTGAAATTAAAATGTGAATCAGTTTTGTTCCTGTGGGTGACCAGACATTTCATTGTGCAGGGACATATCGGTCTAGCCGGTCCCCAGGGCGTGAAGGTAAGGAAGAGACACAACCTTCAAACCACCCTTCTTCAACCAATCACGTTCTCTGCAGGATCCAACACACATACTGCTGTCTGATTGGAGGATTATACTGTCAATCGGGCAGGACTATACAGAGTTCCTCCCCCCGCTGTGTGGTCGTAACCTGTGTTTTGTTTGTTCTCTCTCTCCAAGGGCGAGGCCGGGGGGCAGGGCGTTCAGGGAGTAGTCGGACCTCGGGTAAGCATCGTCCTCTCCTCTGTGACATCACAGACTCCCCACTACATCATGAGTGAGGATGTGATGTCACAGTACTGTGTCCAAACAGCGGAGTCACAACATCGCTTTAGTTCCTCAGTTTTCTCACCTCCCCAATTCTTCAGTTCCCCAGTTCTCCAGTTCTCCAGTTCTTCAGTTCCCTAGTTCTTCAGTTCCCCAGTTCCCCAGTTCTTCAGTTCCCTAGTTCTTCAGTTCCCTAGTTCTTCAGTTCCCCAGTTCTCCAGTTCCCCAGTTCTCCAGTTCTTCAGTTCCCCAGTTCTCCAGTTCCCCAGTTCCCCAGTTCTTCAGTTCCCTAGTTCTTCAGTTCCCCAGTTCTCCAGTTCTCCAGTGCTCCAGTTCTCCAGTTCTTCAGTTCCCTAGTTCTTCAGTTCCCCAGTTCTCCAGTTCTTCAGTTCCCTAGTTCTTCAGTTCCCCAGTTCCCCAATTCCCCAGTTCCCCAGTTCTTCAGTTCTCCAGTTCCCCAGTTCCCCAGTTCTCCAGTTCCCCAGTTCTCCAGTTTTCCATGAAGTTGCTCCTTGTCTTCCATGAGGCTTTAGCTGCAGTTCTGTGCGTTGTGTGCACAGCCCTCTGTGACACTGTGTCGAAAGAATCTCTTCATATAACATTCGAATGGGTTTCTCTGCTGAGATGATTGGATTGACAAAGGATGATATGTTGTCATCTGCAGGGTAAGAAAGGACCTAAAGGAGAACAGGGTGAGAAGGTAAGAAGTTCCCTCGCTCTCTTTCTCCTCACGTTCAAACGTCAGTGCTGCTCAGTTATAACGTTGGCTGTTTTATCAGAGGGTTGACAGAGGAAACCCATTCCTCTCTCAGCCAGGGAGAAGCTGCTGTGGTCTGAGTGGCTTTAGAGTGCAATTGACTCTGGGCTCATAATGTGTGTGTCCTCCCATCCCTGGGTCTTTTTTTACTGAATAACCTCTTCACCGCCTTTCCCTCTTTGCCTTGTCCTACTGTTTAACCTTGGCAGTGCTGCCTTTTATGTCTCTGCGACACTGTGGTGGAAAAGTTGAATCACAATGACCCTAAGGCAGCACAAGGGTTAACATACAAGTATATTGTTGTATACGTTAAAAAAAAAGTATAAATCTGTATGGTTGGTGTAAGAAGCGGGTGTTGCTGTGTCCTGTGCAGGGTGATCGTGGAGACAGAGGCATCATAGGACCTCAGGGACTGATGGTGAGTGGAGTCTTCTTGCCTTTCCGGAAAAATCCTGATACGTTGAAAAGTGCAGAACTGTACAGCAGCGTTTCCTAGTCCTGGTCCACAGGGCTTGACTGTCCAGCGTGTTTTAAATGTTCTACTCTTCCAAGGCATCGGATTCAATTATTAAATGGTCATTATCAGGCTTCTGCTGAGCTTCATAGTGACACGTTTAGAATTAGAATCAGGTGTGTTGGAACAGGGAAACATCTAGAACACCCAGGAGAGTGGAACCCTGAAGAGCAAGGGTTGAAAAGTACTCTACAGTATCAGGGCCAGCTGCATTCTGGCCTCTAAAACGTGTTTGAATATGTGTGACGGCCTGCTTCTTGTAGAGGCTCTGTATGAGGATTGCTCACCTCTCCTTCTCACCTAAAGCTCCAACACAAACTGTCCCTTCCTCAGCAGGCAGTTTGCTTTAACGTAGCTCCCACGCGTGAAGGTTTGTGACATCACATGGTTTGTGATATCACATGGTTTGTGACATCACATGGTTTGTGACATCACATGGACAGTTCATCAAGTTCTTAACTCCCTGGCTTCAGAACTGCACCTCTGCAAATCAGATCTGATCCACATAATCCGCAAAGTGTGTGTGTGTGTGTGTATGTGTGTGTGTGTGTGTGAGTGAAACCGTGTGTGAATGTGTCCGCGTATGTGTGTGAATGCTTGCGTGCATGTGTGCGTGTGTGTTATCTGTGTGTGTGTGTGTGTGTCTGCTATATGCGTGTGCTATGTGTGTGTGCGCTCGTGTGTGTATGCATATGCATGTGTGTGTGTATGCATGTGTGTGTGAGTGTGTGTACCTTAGGGAAATTAACCCCTCTGATTAGTTTGTAGTCCTCCTCCTGCTCCCATCATCCTGTCCAGCCATGGATTTTAGCCTCTGGTTCTGCCTCGCTTGCTCCAATATTAAAAAGTCCCTCTCAGATCTCTGGCTGATTAAAATAATTGAAATGAATCCATAAAGCGCAGTATGAGGAAGATTTGAACATGTCTTCAGCGCTGAGCAGGTAACGGGTTCTCACATCTCAGTGTTCCTTGTGATGGATCTTCATTTGAGATGATTATGAATCCTAGCTAGATGCATCAGGATTCTTTCTTCACTGCTAAGGATACCTTGGAGATGCCCTGCATCGATGACTTTGAACTCTGAGCAGTTTGATGAAGAAGTAGAGGGAGTCAATCAAATATGACTCATAGTTCTTAGTTCTAGAGGTCATACTGGCTCAGCGATCCACTTTACAATGAACTTTTTTACTTTTCACACAGACACGTATTTAAGTAAGAATAATCAGATATTCTGTATGTTAGTGACACGGTAAGTGTGTCTCCAGTAGTCATGTTTGATGAGACTCTGTGTGATATCTCTGTCCTCACAGGGTTTTCCTGGAGGGGCAGGCCAGAAGGGAGACGAAGTGAGTGTTTTTGCTGTGTGTGTGTGTGTGTGTGTGTGTCTACACTACACTGTAGTGTAGTGTATGTGTGTACTGTAATGTGTGTTTTTTGTAGTATGTGTGTACTATAGTGTGTGTATTTTGTAGCATGTGTGTACTACAGTGCATGTATGTTGTAGAATGTGTGTACTATAGTTAGCCCTGCGACTTACTGGCCCCAGTCCAGGGTGTACCCCGCCTATGGCCCGAAAGCTACTGGGTTAGGCTCCAGTCACCCGTGACCCCAAAATGGGAACAAGCGGCACTGCAATCCCTCCCAGGGATTAGCAGTATGGATGGATGGATGTGTACTATAGTGTGTGTATGTTGTAGTGTGTGTACTGTAGTGCATGTATCTCATAGTATGTGTGTACTGTAGTGTGTGTATTTTGCCGTATGTGTGTACTGAAGTGTGTATTTTGCAGTATGTGTGTACTATGGTGTGTGTTTATTTTGCAGTATGTGTGTACTGTAGTGTGTGTATTTTGCCGTATGTGTGTACTGTAGTGTGTGTATTTTGCAGTATGTGTGTACTATTGTGTGTGTTTATTTTGCAGTATGTGTGTACTATGGTGTTTATTTTGCAGTATGTGTGTACTATGGTGTGTGTTTATTTTGCAGTATGTGTGTACTATGGTGTGTGTTTATTTGTCTTGTCACAGGGACAGAGAGGACTTCCTGGCGACCCAGCTAAAGGGGTAAAACATGAATCATCCTAAGTCTCAGGAAGTACTGTACAGGCTCCACCCACTGATACTGAACACAACAGGAAGTACTGTACAGGCTCCACCCACTGATACTGAACACAACAGGAAGTACTGTACAGGCTCCACCCACTGATACTGAACACAAAGGAAAGTACGTACAGGCTCCACCCACTGATACTGAACACAACAGGAAGTACTGTACAGGATACAACACAACAGGAAGTACTGTACAGGCTCCACCCACTGATACTGAACACAACAGGAAGTACTGTACAGGCTCCACCCACTGATACTGAACACAACAGGAAGTACTGTAACCACTGATACTGAACACAACAGGAAGTACTGTACAGGCTCCACCCACTGATACTGAACACAACAGGAAGTACATAACATGACATCCTGTTTCCTTCCCAGATTCTTGGTCCAACTGGGAAGAAAGGAGCAAGAGTGAGTGTTTCATTACATCTCGATAAAGTTTTTTTTTTTTCCCCTTCCTGTTATTTCATCTCACTTCCTCGTTGGTTCATTCGATCGTGGCAGCTCCTCTCCCCAGCTGCTTCAAGACGTCACCGTCACACGGGGTCAGCATGTAATCATGCGTTCAGCATGTAATCCTTGTGTTGCAGACCTTAGACTGTGAGGCTGTTAACCAGTCCTACTGTAAGTCCTGTTCATTGGTTGTAATTCCCCACCTGGTCTCTCAGGCCTAGCTGTCAGCAAACGTTTAGTCGTTATTTCCGACCCTTCGCACGCACGCATCGCTCCTTGGCAGACAGTCCTAGGAGGCGTTATTAAAAGTCAGTGACTAACAAAGGTTTTGATTATCTGCGATCTGTTTGCGAGAACACCTGATTGGTTCGATGCCTCCTCGCTAATCTCTGCGGGAAACACTTCTCGGCTCCTGTTGATTGGACGGACGCGTCTGGTTCTGTGCATCGATTGGCCCTTCTGACAGGAAGTGTTGTGGTTTCCAGGGAGATGTTGGGCCAGTGGGACCTGCTGGGCCTCAGGGGACGAAAGGCCTTCAAGGACTGAAGGGAGAAAAGGTAAACACTGGGTGACATGAATGAATGGGTAGATGGATGGATGGATGGATGAATGAATGAATGGATGGATGGATGGATGGATGGATGGATAGATGGATGGATGGATGAATGGGTGGGTGGACGCAGTGGTGAATGGTCTGATGATTCGATGGATAAGTGGAAGGATGAATGGGTGGGTGGGTGGTTGCAGGAGTGAGTGGTTGGATGGATGAATGAACGGATGCAGGGGTGAATGGTTAGATGGATGGATGAACGGATGCAGGGGTGAATGGTTAGATGGATGGATGAACGGATGTAAGGGTGAATGGTTGGATGGATGGATATTGAGCCGTCTAACATTGACTTGTATAAACCCTTTTTTTCTTGTTTTTTTAACTAAATTAAAATCAGTATTTAAAAGCATTGGATTGACTGAAGAGAGTTGACCTTGTCTGTGTGACTGTGTGTCTGTGTGTGTCTGTGTGTCTGTGTGACTGTGTGCTGGGTGTGTGTGACTGTGTGCTGGGTGTGTGTGTGACTGTGTGCTGGGTGTGTGTGTGTGTGTGTCTGTGTGTGTCTGTGTGACTGGGTGTGTGTGTGTGTGTCTGTGTGACTGTGGGACTGTGTGCTGGGTGTGTGTGACTGTGTGCTGGGTGTGTGACTGTGTGCTGGGTGTGTGTGTGTGTGTCTGTGTGTGACTGTGTGACTGTGTGACTGTGTGTCTGTGTGCTGGGTGTGTGTGTGTGTGTGTCTGTGTGCCTGTGTGCTGGGTGTGTGTGTGTGTCTGTGTGACTGTGTGCCTGTGTGCTGGGTGTGTGCAGGGCAGTCCAGGGTTTGGGATTCCTGGACAACAGGGCCCCAAGGGAGAGAACGGAGAAAGGGTGAGCGAACACCTTCCTGATTCGTTACGATCCTCCTTGCAGTGTTTCTCCATCCATAACTTCACTGAGACTTTCCGGATTACTGATATGATTCTGACACATTTTTCAAAGGACAATCAGTTACGTCCATCAAATTATTATTCATGTTGTGTGTATGTACAGTTTTCTGTTCTATTTGTTAAACCAAACAGTTTTCTTTCCTCTCAGGGAAATGTCGGTTTATCTGGTAAACCAGGCCCAAAGGTTAGAACCATACATCTCTTGTTTAAGTCTATTCCATGCTGAATTTGAAACAGTTGTTCATTAAGGCAAAACAGGAAGCAAATCATGGATCCCCAAGTGACCATTGAAAATCCGTTTCAAATCCATCTTGGTGTTCTTGTTTGCAGGGACAGGATGGCTCTGCAGGAGTCAAAGGGGTAGTCGGTTTCCCAGGAAACCCTGGAGCACCAGGACTTAGAGGTAAAGATGTAAGTAAATCCAGAAAGGTTGTTACGAAACAGGAAGAGCGTGTGCGTGTGTGCGTGCGGGTTACTGCACGCGTGTTCCGTGTATGTATTGGAATTAGAACATGCGTGTTCCGTCTATGTATTAGAATTAGTACACGCGTGTTCCGTGTATGTACTAGGATTAGAACACGCGTGTTCCGTGTATGTATTAGGATTAGAACACACGTGTTTCGTGTATGTATTAGGATTAGTACACGTGTGTTCAGTGGTCTCGTACTCTGTAGGTGACAGCTGTTGTAATTCCACAGGGTCTACCTGGCATGAAAGGAGATCCAGGGGCAAAGGTGAGTTGGCTTTTACCGTTAGACTCCCGTCGCTACGGCGACCACCTGGGTCATGTCTTCTTCTGGTGTTTCACAGGGAGAGCAGGGAGTGTCCGGAAAGCCAGGAGACACAGGAATCAGGGTAAGGGTCTGATCTCAGTTCCATTTCAGTTAATTTGATCAATAAGGACAACGTCCATTCGTGAACATTCAAATGTAAAGGAACCCATTTACAGCCAAATAGGCTAGTTTTCATCGGTAGCTCCCCTGCCAGAGTGATAAAAGGCAACACAACCCAATAAAAACAGGCATTAAGGCATTTAGGCAATTTTACTTAATTGAGGCTTTAAGTAAAAATAACATTAAATCCCAATACGCAAGCTCTGCTTGGTCCTTAATCATGGCTAGAGGGAAATGTACAATGGGTATAGAAACAAGTGGAAAATTAAAAGAAATCTATTGTTTACCCAGCAGTAGCTCTGACTGTACCTGGCTACACAGGACAGCCAATCACACCGTATTATATTCTTCATCTGCTTTGACTGTAGGGGCCACTTGGGTTACCCGGGAGACCTGGAGACCCAGGACAAAAGGGGGACGCTGGAAAGAACGGTTTGCAGGTGAGCGTCGGTAGACCAGATTGGATTTTGAATCAAATCTCGTATGGTTTAGATACATGACTTGATGAGCTGCCTGTTGTGAGCTAGTTATCATGAAGGAGAGAGACTCTGCTTCTGTTGTTTTGAGGCGCTCAGATGAAACCGTTTCTTTGTTCCAGGGTCTTGAAGGCATGAAGGGAGACAGAGGAGAGCCCGTAGGTTTGACGCTCGTGACCAAACACCAAACGCAATTATCATTCATTCATATCATGACGCCTGGCGACATGACGCCAGGCGACACGACGCCCGGCGACACGGGCTACCATACACCGCTGACTCCCTTATGGGTTTTTTCCGCTACTCGGAAATCAAAAAACTCTCAATCCTTTAGCCCGTTTTAATTTGATGTTGGATTTTGATATGTTAATATGAAGTCACGCTTTGGCGGTCACGCCTCTCGCGAGCTGTTTGCAGTGACGGCGGCTCTCTGGTCAGTCCGAGTGTGTCTGACTGGTGTCCGTCTTTTCTTGTCTCCATGGTGGCTCCACTCCTCAGGGGAAACCAGGAGCTCCAGGGGGCTACCCAGTAAGTAGCTGTCCTCATCCAGAACCCACTACACATCTGCTCAGCCGTTTTTGACAAACCTAACCCCCTGAGGAGATCCATCGTCGCTTGGGACGACGATGGCATGACAACCGGAAGACTCTAGATGCGAATGACGCGTTTCATGATCACTTTGTTGTGTGTTCTTATTCTGTCTTGTTTGATGTTTTTGTTTCTTCAGTTGGCATCAGACAACAACGTCCTGACGAGGGTGATAAAGGTGATAATAATAAGAGAACTTTATTTTGTATAGCGCTTTTAAAAGTCATTTCTCATATCGCTTCACATAAGCAGAGTTAAGATTCATAAAATAAGCGTAAAAATACATGAAATACATCACATAACAACCAGAATCGCTTTTTCACCCAAATGCTTCCCTAAAATAATGAGGTTTAAGGGATGATTTAAAGGTGCAGAGGCCAGATTGGGATTTTGATAAGATCCGACTTCAGATACATTTCGCATGCGTGCGATGCTGTAGATCAGTGGCGTCCAATCATGTGCCACGGAGATTCAAGAGGGGGCAGGTTTTGGTATCAACCAATCACTACACCCGATGATTTCACTAATGAGTTCCTCTAAACACCCTCTTGGCCTTCGATGGCACATGGTCCTACTGATGAAGATGCACATGCAACTTTAAGCTGTTTGTACTATTCTGAATTCTACTGTCTTCAACTGTACTCGAACTTATTCAATGGTACTCTACTGTCTGTATTCTACTGTCTATACTCTACTGTTTTTTACTCTACTGTCTGTACTTTACTGTATGTACTCTACTGTGTGCACTCAACTGCACTGGAACATATTCAACTGCACTCTACTGTCTGTAATCTACTGTTCTTTACTCTACTGTCTTCAACTGTACTCGAACACATTCAATACTCTACTGTACTGGAACATATTCAACTGCACACTACTGTCTTCAACTGTACTTGAACATACTTTGTGGTTCTCTGTGTCTGGTCAGGGGGAACAAGGAGAACCTGGAGTCGCAGGTCCGAAAGGAGAAACAGGTCTTCAAGGACCGAGAGTGAGTGTCACCGAAGGTCATGGGTCACCCCTGGAGGTCAAAGGTCAGAGGTCATTTGCGTGTTTCTTGGTTTTGTCCTGCCAAGAGACTCCAAACGCAAATGATCTTAAAGCTAATCCAACAAACTTGTACGGGGCATCAAATGATAACGTTTACATTTTAAACTGTACATGGTCCCTTTTCGGTCCATGTGATATGAATCGACTCAACAAAGAGTGGTGTAGTAATCAGAGGTGTTCATCTTTTACAGGGTCCTGTGGGTATACCAGGGCCTCCTGGGAAACCAGGGGTGAGTCTTCCTCTCTGTGTTGTGCTTGCTCTTCTCAGTATGCAGTCTAGTATACACTGGACCAGACCATCCTGTACAGTACTGTGGGGGTCATGTGACTGGTGTGACAGTACTGTGGTAGTCATGTGACTGGTGTGACAGTACTGTTCTGATCATGTGACTGGTGTGACAGTACTGTGGTAGTCATGTAACTGGTGTGACAGTACTGTGGTGGTCATGTGACTGGTGTGACAGTACTGTTCTGATCATGTGACTGGTATGACAGTACTGTTGTGGTCATGTGACTGGTGTGACAGTACTGTGGTAGTCATGTGACTGGTGTGACAGTGTTGTGGTGGTCATGTGACTGGTGTGACAGTGTTGTGGTCATGTGATTGGTGTGAAAGTGTTGTGGTGGTCATGTGACTGGTGTGACAGTATTGTGGTCATGTGACTGGTGTGACAGTACTGTTCTGATCATGTGACTGGTGTGACAGTACTGTGGTGATCATGCGGCTACTCTGCTTTCTCAGGGAGGTTCTGGGATCGGCAGAGACGGTCTGGATGGGTTGCCGGGACAACCTGGAAGCAAGGTTGGAACACTTCTTGTTTGACTCTTCTTCCTCTGTTTAAAAACACCTCGTGGATGTTTTCAGGTGTCCTCCTGCTTGTTATCGTCGACCTGGTCAGGACTGGATATGAGGACTTGAATGTTCCTCGGATGTTACTTGTGTTGGCATGGTGACAGGACGCCGACCCGGATGTTCTTTGCGTTGGCATGGCGACAGGATGCCGACCCGGATGTTCTTTGCGTTGGCATGGTGACAGGATGCCGAGCCGGATGTTGTTTGCGTTGGCATGGTGACAGGATGCCGAGCCGGATGTTGTTTGCGTTGGGATGGTGACAGGATGCCGACCCGGATGTTCTATGCGTTGGCATGGTGACAGGACGCTTATCCTGATGTTCTTTGTGTTGGCAGGGCGAGCAGGGGCAGAAAGGAGAGCACGGAAGGGTGAGTTGACTAGCGCGCTACGATAGCCAGTGAGAACACATCAGACACCTCATGCTGCTCTCCTACTCAAGCTTTCACCTGCGTCAGATGACAGCTTCTCCCTCCAGCCTCCTCTACTGTAGAGCACCTCATTAAACCAAAAACGCCTTTTGTGAACGGCCACCATCAGTCGATCAGCTGGAACTGGTCGTGTGTGATCAGCCGTTTAGTCCGTTGGAGTTTAGTCCATTTAGTCGAACAACAGCACCAAGGGTTGGACGCTTGGATGAATGATGATATGCATCAGCGATGCTCCTCTGACGCATCTCACAATGGCGACAGTGTTTTGTGATTGTGCTGTATGCTGTACACATTCAAACAGATCATGTGTGCTCCTTATTTACACGCGTTTGTTGAAGGAAGCCCTGTGGATAAAACCTTAAGAAGGCAATCAATAAATGGAAACTTAAGAATATAAAATAGGGATTTGCTACAAACATGGGTGTGAAACAGGCTCAACAGCTCATCACAGAATTTTAATTAAGGCATGTTTTACATTTTTATAATACATGGCCAGTTTTAGTACAGAGTGTTAAACAGTATGCTATGCCCAGAGCTATTGGACAAAGTTAGCGTGTGTTTGCGGTCTTGTTTAATACCCTTGAAGTAAACCTAACAAAAAAGTAGACATAATCTAGAATCACATTAAAGAGAAATAGGGACCACATGGTCTTGAATGGAAGCAGATTGTCGGTCCTCACTAAGATAGTAAAACCAACCCCTAGGTATATGTGTGTGTGTGTGTGTGTGTGTGTGTGTTTGTGTGTGTGTGTGTGTATGTGTGTGTGTGTGTGTGACCAGACTGGAGAGAAAGGAGATCAAGGCAGAGTTGGGATAGCTGGCATGCCTGGTCTACCAGGCACCCCTGTGAGTATGATGCAACCATTCAATCACATCGATAATAAATTCACGTTTTTTGCCTGCATCCACTGGTCCTAGTGGTTCGCTCCGATCTGCTAGCGTGTTCATGAGAAGCGAGTGACATGTTTGTCCTCTCTCGCAGGGAAGACCTGGCATCGATGGGAAAAGAGGACAGACAGGAAGTGACGTAAGCGTCTACAAAGAGAACTGCTGTATTTTTAAAGCAGAATTTGACTTGAGCCTAACAGCCTGATTTGCCTTTTTAATCCACGGTTCTGAACATGTCAATATTCTTTCATTATTACAGGGAGAACAAGGACTCAGAGGGAACGACGGGAAAAAAGTATGTTATTCCTTGCACACTATATCCTGTAGCTACTGGATGTCATTATATACTGAAGAATACCCTTGTTAAGTGACCCTGTTCGATCCTTAGGGAGATAAGGGGGAAGCAGGGAATGACGTAAGTCAACAAACTCATGCATTTCCACGATTATAAACCAGTAGTGCCGGTAGCTTGGTAAAGCTTCTGTTCTCCTCAGGGGAAAGACGGCGCCAAGGGAGAACCTGGACTTCCTGGGACACAAATTCTGGTCACACGGGAGGTGAGACCAGAGTTGCCTATTTGTGGTGTTGAGGTGTATGAGTGTTGAGGTGTAGGAGTGTTGAGGTGTAGGAGTGTTGAAGTGTAGGTGTGTTGAGGTGTAGGGGTGTTGAGGTATAGGAGCATTGAGGTGTAGGAGTGTTGAGGTGTAAATGTGTTTAGGTGTAGGAGTGTTAAGGTGTATGAGTGTTAAGGTGTAAATGTGTTTAGGTGTAGGAGTGTTGAGGTGTATGAGTGTTTAGGTGTAGGAGTGTTTAGGTGTAAATGTGTAGGGGTGTTGAGGTGTAAATGTGTAGCAGTGTTGAGGTGTAGGTGTGTTGAGGTGTAGGTGTGTTGAGGTATAGGAGCATTGAGGTGTAGGTGTGTTGAGGTGTAGGGGTGTTGAGGTATAGGAGCATTGAGGTGTAGGTGTGTTGAGGTGTAGGTGTGTTGAGGTGTAGGAGTGTTAAGGTGTAAATGTGTAGGGGTGTTGAGATGTGGAAGTGTTGAGGTGTAGAAATGTTGAGGTATAGGAGCATTGAGGTGTAGGTGTGTTGAGGTGTAGGGGTGTTGAGGTGTAGGGGTGTTGAGGTGTAGGTGTGTTGAGGTGTTGGGGTGTTGAGGTGTAGGTGTGTTGAAGTGTAGGGGTGTTGAGGTGTAGGTGTGTTGAGGTGTAGGTGTGTTGAGGTGTAGGTGTGTTGAAGTGTAGGGGTGTTGAGGTGTTGAGGTGTTGTGGTGTAGGTGTGTTGAGGTGTAGGTGTGTTGAAATGTTGGGTTCGGTTGATATCTGTGTGTGACTCTTCCCCAACATAACTCTATAGGGTGCATCTATGGATGATATAAGACAGGCGTTCCCTGTACCCATGGGACCTCCAGGGCCTACGGTCAGTTCAAACACCCTCCATCACGTTGTCAATCTCCACACATCGCACGCTTCAGAAGGCGTCATGTGCCTCTTGAGACACTGCATGGGGTAGTCTGGATGTGTTCCTCACATATTACTGACTGAAGTTCTTCTTTGTTTGCTACATGTGACCTTAAAGGTGTAAAAGGGTTGTGTGAATGGGTTCGTTATCATGCATTCTGAATGCATGTTTCCTGTCTGCTTCTGTGTTTGTGACTAGGGGCCACCAGGGAGGAAGGTAAGAGGAGGATGTTGTAAGAAAAGTTTGGGGTTTAGTAGGGATTTTGAGATGTTCATAGCTGTTAAGGATGTTGTGACGTGACTGTAGTAGTACATTGTTAGCAACACTTTGCAGCGTTTAAGGAATTTATGGTGAACGTATGTTGATATGTATTTTGTTCGGCAGGGAGACAAAGGAGAGAGAGGCTTAAAGGGGGAAAAGGTAACGTACAGAGATGGGATATAACCAAGGACAAATACCCAAATCACTTGAATTCAGTAAAGTTCTGGGGCAGCACTTCACAATTGATTTTCTGGATGACAAAAAAAAAACGTTTTGGAAAAAATTGAAGGGAAAAATGGTTCAGGAAGGTTGGACTTTTTAAAAGTTTAAAATTGTAAAAATTTATTTTGAGATTCTTGACTGTTTCACAGGGTGATGCTGGACTTCCAGGAAAAGTGCCTGAGATGAAGGTATTTGTATTTATTTTACACACATATTCATCTACGTTTGCACCCTATTTGCGGAGATCTCCTTAATCATTTACCAACGCGTTTCCTCAGGATATTGAAGTCATGTTTGAAAGCTACGGCATAAGGGTGAGCCTTGTCCAGACATCTTTCATTGAAACACAGGATCATCCGTTTGTTTTCCTACTTGTAACTGAAGATGCGCCCATTATTGAGTTGAATGACTTTTCGCTCAAGCGTCACTGTCTCACAAAGACTCCATTTCCCAGCTGCCCCTGCTGAAAGCCTTGATTGACAGGCTGCTTCAGGACGGTATGGAGGAACTCCTGCACGACTTGAGTGCCTCCAGGAGGACTCTGGGAGAGAAGGAGAGACACAACTCCAACGTCATCTCTGAGTACACGGTGAGAAGAGCACGGATCCTCGTTTCTGAGTAGCTCTGAGAAATGAAAAAAAACAAACCGATGTGAATTTATAAAAGAAAAGATGTCAGCGTTTCTGAATCAGAATCAGTTTTATTCGCCATGCAAGATAAACAAGCACAGAATTTACTGTGGCAGGGAACTGCAAACATAGAACATATATGGAACATAACAAAGGTAGATGAAAATATAATAAATATCTATTATAAAATACAAATAAGATAAAAAGTGGACACCAGCTGTACAGATGGGGGTAATATAACTCTAGTACATGGGGTATATATAGTGCAGGGGGAGGGGGGGTATATACACAGTAGTGCAAAAGTGGTAGGGGGGTATATACAGGGGGAGGGGGGTATATACACAGTAGTACAAAAGTGGTAGGGGGGGTATATACACAGTAGTGCAAAATCACAGAGGTAGGTTTGAAGTTGCCATGTCATGCCCTAAAGTGGCTAAAGTTCCGATAGACTGCAGTCTTTGTTACTTTGGCTGCTTCTGGCCTGTGGTTGTGAAGAGCCTGACTGATGCTGGTTGTGATCTGGAACAGAGCTCGGTCAAGTACGAGATCTCCAGCGAGCCTCTGACTGAGATAGACACTATGGAGGAGCGCACAGAACAAGATGCTCAGTTCCCAGAACCCCCTTCTTCAGTAAGCTTCTTCTCACACAGTATTGGTATTAATAATAAATCAATTGTGTACAAAAAAATGTCGTTCCACGTCATCAGATTGTCCCAGCAAAGCCCAAAAGCTTTTTTTAAAAACGTGAAATAACTAGATCTTTTGATCTGTATTTGCTGCATGAACGTTTGACGATGGTGGGATATTGGTTTTGTGAAGGTCCTGATGAATGAGTCCATGGAGAGTCCTACATTCTGGGGGGTCTCCTCTACAAACAGGGAACAGAACCCTGAAGGAATTACAACCAGATCCAATCAGGACTTAGAGGGAATCAGGACCAGATCCAATCAGGACCTAGAAGGGATCAGGACCAGATCCAATCAGGACTTAGAGGGAATCACGACCAGATCTAACCAAGATTTGGAAGGGATCAGGACCATATCCAATCAGGACCCGGAAGGGATCCGGTCTAGATCCAGTCAGGAGATGGAAAAGATCCGATCCAGACCCAATAGAACCGACACCGTGGAGAACTTCAGAACAGATCCTTCTGTTAAGAATACTCTGAGCAGGATGAATACTACCTTCAACCACACGTCCTCTGAAACGGTACCACCTCCTCCCTTTCTCTGCCAAGTTGACAACTTTATTTATTCAATGTCAGCTGTCTGATTAGTGTTTCCTTAACCTGTCCTTGTATGCATTTGGTGTGTGTCTGTGTGTCTGTCTGTGTGTGTGTGTCTGTGTGTGTGTCTGTGTGTGTGTGTCTGTGTGTGTCTGTGTGTGTGTTTGTCTGTGTGTGCTTGTGTGTGTGTGTGTGTCTGTGTGTGTATGTGTGTCTGTGTGTCTGTGTGTCTGTGTGTTTGTGTGCGTCTTTGTGTGTGTGTGTGTGTCTGTGTTTGTGTCTGTGTGTGTGTGTGCGTCTTTGTGTGTGTGTGTCTGTGTGTGTGTCTGTGTCTGTGTGTGTGTGTGTGCCAGAGGGTCTTAGAGCTCCCTGAGGTGACAGAAGACACGGATGTCTTCAGTCAGGAGGACTCTGTGAGCAGGAACACAGGAGAGAAGAAGAGAAACAGAGAGCGTGGAAAGGTGACACTGCGACCAGGGTTCCGGAACACTCTGTTGCTCCGGAAACAACTCCGCCTTCTTTCAGGGGGATAAACTTAAACACAGTTGATAAAATTCACATTTAAAAGTTCTTTCACGCGTAATGTTCCCCTAACTTTCAAAGCATTTGTGACTAAATAGGACTTAAATAGATGCTTAAACCACAAAGTCAAACATTGACAACTGAAGAAACTAAGCAATGTCCTGTTTAACGAAAACCCCCCCCCCCCCCCCGTTTTAACTTTTTCAGGGGGGGGAACCAAAAATAGAAAAGGGGATATGAAAACACATGGCAGACTCTATGTTCTCCCACCCCCCCCATCCCACCCCTCCAAAAAAAAAAACAACCCAACTTGACAACTTGTAACTGTGACGTTCTTAACCAGGGCAAGGGACTCAAAGGACGTCACAAAAGGCAACGGCGACGCCCGGTAAACACCTGAACGTGACCCCTTCACCCTGGACTGAACACTGACGCTGTCTAGCTATGAACCCTGTCTGGTCCTTAACAAGCACCCTGTGACTTGGTTACCTTTCTAAGCATGCTCGTCTTCCCCTAACCTCGAGCCTAAACATAACTAATCACCAGATTTTTACGCACAGTCGCTACGAATGCCATGTTTAATTTAAATTGAACTTCAACTAATTAGAGGTTTTTTTTTTTGCTCTTTTAACAAGCCCTGTTTGTAAATATAATAGGTGTTACATATCATGATACCCGCAAAACTAAAAGCATGCCTCTTTTCTTAATGATTGTGTAGCTTTGTCATCAATGGTTCCGCATTTGTGAGTCGTTACAACTCTGGCTGGACTGCTAGCAGTCCCAGTTGTACCATTGCTTCTGTCACATGACTCACTGATTGCATTTTCTTTCTTTATTCAGACTAGTAGTCAGGAAGGGGGAGAAGAAGAGGGGGAGGACTATTACGATGGCGAGGAATACGGTTATGAATACGAGGTGAGTGGTCGTCAGTGAAGACTCGCCACAACATGTCCATAACTGAAACTCTCTAATTACAAGAGCCTCACTCTCCAGTCCCTCCCTGACCACTTCCTCCTTCGATTAATCTCACGATTGGTTCTACACGAGTACCCACAATGCCAGGCTACCCACGTAAACGTCCTAGCTTGTCAGGCTCGTAATCTCACATTATTCTACTGAAGCTTGTGTCAGGGACCTTCCAGAGCTTTCAGCAAGGTCCCCACAAACAGGAAGTGATGCGTTATCTTGTCCCACGCACTTTGATGAGGGAGGAAACGATATAGGTGATTAGCATCACGCCCACAGGGAAAATGAGTAAATTAATCATTAAGAAATAATGATTGTGATCCACTGTGCTATTAAGAGATTAATGAGATCTAGGATTCATTGTGGGTGTCCAAAACTTGTACTTAAAAGTACTTAGTGAACGCTAGAATGACATGCTATCTCTGTGCCATCCAAATATATGCATTGCAATATATGCAATATATGCATTGTGCATTATGTTTCATACATGTTCTATGTTTGCTCCACTTCCCTGCCACAGTCAATTCTGTGCTTGTATATCTTGCATGGTGAATAAAACCAATTCTGATTGTGAAATCTACTTGATGTGGCTTGACTGTTGTTATGGGGGAAGTCGTGGCCTGATGGTTAGGGAGTCGGACTTGTAACCTGCAAGTTGCAAGTTGCTGGTTCGATTCTCACACCGGCAGGAATTGAAGGTGGGGATTGTGAATAAACAACACTCTCTCTGCCTTCAATACCATGACTGAAGTGCCCTTGAGCAAGGCACCAAACCCCCAATTGCTTCCTGGGTGCTGGAGCAATAGCTGCCCCACTGCTCTGGGTGTATGTTCACTGTGTGTGTGTGTTTGCTCGTGTGTGTGTGTGATGTGCTGGAATGTGTGTGTGCGCGTGCGGTTTCCCACTACTTACTGCTGTGTGTGCACTTGGATGGGTTAAATGCAGAGGGTCACCAGACTTGACAATACGTCTTTTCACTTCACTTCTCTGAAACAGGACGAGTTCTTTACAGATGAGCCCTTCCTCTCAGAAGAATACAGAGGGAATGAACAGGTACTCTTAGTTACTGTCAAGCGGGGTTTTAGTCAAACTATCTATTTCGAATTTCAACACACGTAAAAATCTGTGCTATATTATGTATCCACTGTTTAATTCAGTTTTGGATGACTAAGTTATAGATTTTCTTCCTGTCTCACAGTTTGTAGTCACAACAGAGAGTTCATCACACCTAATGAGCAAAGAGGTGAGTACTTTCAGTTGCAAATTCCACTATTATGCACCTCCGGCATGACGCTTCAACACATCTCAAACTCCAAAAACTCACCTTTCTGTTACTTGGAATGTAGTTGGAATATTTAAACTGGCCTGGCATGCTAGCAAAACACTAGTCTTCCTGGACCGAGAAAGAAAGACCCTGTCTCCTTTGTCCATATTCAGTCAAGATTAGGAGATGATACATGTTAGGTCGAGTCAAGTTGTGCTTTATTGTCATTCCGCTACATGCGGGGGCATACAGTGGAACGAAATGTCATGCCTCACAGAGCCACCGTGCTACATAATACACGCATACAACGATCAAGTAAAAATAAATAAAAAACATAGAGAGAAGTGTCTTTTCCTATGGAGCGGACGCCATAGCTGGTGCGTGGTAAAAAATCTATGTTAAAGACGTATATATCAAGACTGACGTTGTCTTCTCCAGAAGGAGACGGTATCCATGGCTACAGCAGGACACACATCAGACGGAGCAGGAGAGGTACAGTAACTACACCCTAACTACACCTTTTTGCGCTGTCGTCCTAAAGCAGAGCGTCTCCATCCTGGATCCTCGAGGGTCGCTGTCCTGAGGGTTTTCGGTGTTTCCCTTCTCCAGCACATCTGATTCTAAATGAATGAAGCCATTACGCCAAGCATTGGTGGACAGCTTCATAATGACCCTTCTATATTCAGACTCCAGGTAGTGGCAGCAGCAGGGAAACACTGAAAAACCTTCAGGACAGCGGCCCTCGAGGACCAGGATTGGAGACCCCTGGTCTAAAGACATCCTGATCATGAATGCTGTCTGGTGTGTTTCTCATCCATGGTGTCTTTCAATGGCAGGGGACACTCGTAACATTCACTCCTCCTCCAATCACAACGGATGAAGAAGAGAAGGTAAGATCATTCTGGACCCCCCCCCCCCCCGTCACGCTTGATATATCACGTCGCAACCCTGCTTGTGTTTTCTAGTCACTAACCACATCCACTCCCACACCGGTCCCTGAATCGATCGGCCTGTTCCTTCGGAGTGTGTTGTAGATGCATGGACCCGACTAGCAAGACAGCCTTAAGGAAATGAGTCATTGGTATTCCTAAAATTATTCACAAATATTTGTCTTCTTGGATGCAGTTCTTCTGATCCTAAATCACAAATGACAAATCATTTTCTTTGATTTGGCACCTTTGGATCCTCATGGTCTCTAGACATAAATCTATGTCTTACATTACATTTGTGAAAGAATCCTTTCACCAGTGCAAAAGAGTACCACCATGTAGAAACTTAAAGAAACAAAGAGAGGCGCAAATATTTGGAGAAAACATTCTAAATTGTAGTTAGAAAATGATTCTCATCGTTTTCGACAGCTTGCAACGCACAACAGCATGCATTGAGCATGTTCTCTAAACTGTGCTTGAATGGGAATGTAAAACTTGCAACCAATATTACAAACTATGATTGATACAGCATTTGAAGAAAGGTATCCCAAAAATATACTCGTTTTTAATTTTCTCTCTTTTTTATTTTGACTTTTTTTTTCCTTGACACAGGCCAGTTCCTAAATCCTAAATTTTTGTGAATATTGAGCTGTAATCACATGTAAGAAAAATGAATGTTGCTTGGAAAGTGTGTATAAAATGTGAAACGTATCGCTGGTGATGAGCAGCTTGCGCCGAACTTGACCAGAGTAACACGAGGAAGAAGTCTTTTCCGTCGCGCAATGATGACGTCACTCGTCCAGGTCAACGCCCATGAAGGGAATCATGCCTTATACACGGTGCCTGTTAGCATGTGATTTAGTGAGCCATCTCTTCGAGAGAAATTTGAACAAGAGTAACATTTGAACAAAAACACATCAAGTACAAATGTAATGAACGTTCAAAAGTCCAACCATAGACTGTTCATTTAATTATAGTTTTACTTTGCATAATCTTATTTATTTATTGCACATCAAATTATCTTTCTCTCCAGTCTCAGCAGTTCTCATAAAGGTCATAGTTTGGCCTCAACTTATTTTAAGCCTAACTTTAGTTTCCTGATATCGGTTTCTATCTGCAGAACTCAATCCATCATCCAAAATATATTTATTACAAAGTTGGGAAAATATTGTATTTTGTTGATTTTCTCTTTATTCAAGAAAATGAGTGTATTATCGCTGTTTCCATGATTCCAAATACAAAAAATACATTCATGTTCTACTCTTTTACCTTATTTTCACTGGTGAAATTTTCATGCTAAGTAATCTTACTTTTGTATTTAACCTGCGTGTGCATGTCAAGTCAGTAAACGTGTTCAAATGTCTCCCTGAACAAGTCTACGTGTCTTTCTTGATATCACCTGTCATAATCATATACCTCACATCACATCAAATGTGACTTTATTTGCCCTTTTGACAACTCTTTACAGATAGGTTACATTAACAACCCGACGTCAGAGCTGTAGTTACAAGTTTAACGTTAACTAACCACACTCCATTACACATCTTTGCACTTGGTATGTGTGTGTATTCAAGGCTAAGCGGTTGTTAACGTGAATCTTTTGGCACAGACGCGCAGCGCAGTTTCCAACGAGGTTTCTGAACGACCCACTTGTTTGTGATTTATGCACATCAGCAGGTCCTTCTCTCCAGAGTCAGGGTGAGGAAGAACGCCCGTAGGTCCGATTTCGCGGTAAGTGCAATGGCCGTTAACGATCTTGAAGGCTGTCGTATTAAACTGAGTTCACAGAACAACATTAGTAAGCGCGGCCTCAGGTATCCTAAACGGTTTGCTGTTTCCAGGCGTACATGCCAGGAAGTCAAGGAGGAAGAAACCGATTCAAGGATGCACGAAACGTAAATTGATTTATTCGTCGATCTTTTAAATAATAGAAATCATTTACGGCTCCTCTTTTTGTCAGATCAGAATGTTAAGCTCTAGTGAATAATGGGATCAGAATTGGAATAGTTTTACCGTGAAGTAAAACATTTATAAATGTCCACTTTTTGATTTTGTCTATAAAAGTCCCAATCTGGAGCAAGAGGCCAGGAGATACTGAATGTAGGTGGAACTTCTTATTAAGAACAGTCTTAATTACATCACCTCACAGTAGGAATGTTTAACTTCTTCCGAACATGAGTTATTAATATGATCATATGTGGTTACAGAGAAATACACAGAAAAACAGCTATCCGGAATCTCACACTGACACCTCCCTAGAGAGAGAGAGGAGGAGAGGGAAGGCGAGGATGAGAGGGGAGGAGAGGGAGAGAGAGAGGCAGAGAGGGGAAGCGATGGAGAGGAAGAGAGGAGAGGAAAGGGTGAAAGAGCAGGAGACGGTGAGAGAGCGGGAGAGATTGATGGGGGAAGAGAGGGAGAGAGTGATGAGGGAAGAGAGGGAGAGAGAGAGGGAGAGATTGATGGGGGAGGAGAGGGAGAGAGAGATGCGTACGGAGGCAGGAGATGAGAGAGAAGGACTTGAAACGACCCGAGAGCCGGAGAGGCCGTGGCAGAGAGTGGCAGACAAGGTTTGGAAGACGAGGGAGGAGAGCGATACAGTAGAGAAGGAAAGAGCTGGAACAGAGCGTGAAGGAGAGCTGGACCCCGACGCAGAATTTGAGGAAGAGGAGGAGAGAAGCGGAGACTACGAATGGGAGGGAGAGGAAGATGTGGACAGAGAGACAGACAGGATGGAGACGGAGAGAGAGAGGGAGAGGATGGAGATGGAGAGAGAGCGGATGGAGCTGGAAAAAGAGAGGGATGCAGAGTTGGAGTTGGAGAGAGAAAAAATGGAGGGAGAGAAAATGGAGAGAGAGAAAATGGAGAGAGAGAAAATGGAGAGGGAGAGAGAGCTGGGAAACGACAGGGGAGAGACAGAAGATCAGAAAGGAAGAGATCTGGAGAGAGAGAGAGAGGAGTGGGAGAGAGAAAGGGAAGAGATGGAAAGAGAGAGAGAAGGAGAGGAGGGATATGATGGAGAAGCAGGCAGGACAAGATACCCTGGGCCTGAATATTTCCATTTAAAGGTATGCAACCTACAGTTCAAAACCACCATCCAAAAGGCACATCTTTTTTTATTGATCTCTGATTCAGAGAAACTACGGTCTGACTTTCTCCTCTTCATATTCTGTCCCTGTTTGTTGAAGGGAGCTCCAGGGGAAAACGGACTTCCTGGACCAAAGGTAAATGTTAAACCATAACATGAATAATCCTGTACAGCAGTCAATCTTGATAAAAACTCATCAAGAACTGAAGACGAACAAACCATGGCGACAGCCTTCAACAAACCTGTTTGCATTACAATCAGCTCCTCTAACGTGTCACTTGAACGTGACACTTGAAATATTCCTGATATCAGTAGCGAGGTTAATGACTACTTTGCTGGATCCATCTTAACACGCGAGTTTCCATAGCCAGTGTTTCCTAGGCGCTAGAATTTCACAACATCGGATGCGTCACCGCTGCTCCCGCCTACCCACATCTGCCAACCAATGACGTCACACCCCTCTGAACCCCTTCTCCTGTCAATCAAACTGCTGCACTCAGATAGAACACTGCCCTTTGATGTCGCCGGAGTTCTATTTTGGATTTCTGATTCGCCGTGACGGCTAGATTAGCACACACACAATTCCCAGTTAGCAAGGCACACTGATACGAAAGTTATCCTTGGAAACAATGTGTTCTGTTTTTATCTCACACTGTTTAACAGAGGCTGCTGCTTTGGCGGCAAAAAAAAATAGATGAACCTGTAGCTAGGACTACGCAGTTCATGTCTAACTTCCATTACTCTGTTTACTCAGGGTGAAATTGGCGAGAGAGGTCAAAAGGTACGTTTGTATAATTAAAAAGCACATGGACACATGAACATCAACAATCAGTTGAAAAAATGCTGAGATGTGGATTTTTGAGTCATTCTGTCCTGCTTTAGGAGGGCAATATCTGTGTGTGTAGGAGGGCATCATCTGAGTGTAGGAGGGCATCGTCTATGTGTAGGAGGGCATTATCTCTGTGTAGGAGGGCATTATCTATGTGTGTAGGAGGGCATCATCTATGTGTGTAAGAGGGCATCATCTATGTGTAGGAGGGCATCATCTGAGTGTAGGAGGGCATCGTCTATGTGTAGGAGGGCATTATCTGAGTGTAGGAGGGCATCGTCTATGTGTAGGAGGGCATTATCTCTGTGTAGGAGGGCATCATCTATGTGTAGGAGGGCATCATCTCTGTGTATGAGGGCATTATCTATGTGTGTAGGAGGGCATCATCTATGTGTGTAAGAGGGCATCATCTATGTGTAGGAGGGCATCATCTATGTGTGTAGAAGGGCATCATCTCTGTGTAGGAGGGCATCATCTCTGTGTAGGAGGGCATCATCTCTGTGTAGGAGGGCATCATCTCTGTGTAGGAGGGCGTCATCTATGTGTGTAGGAGGGCATCATCTGAGTGTAGGAGGGCATCGTCTATGTGTAGGAGGGCATTATCTCTGTGTAGGAGGGCATCATCTCTGTGTAGGAGGGCATCATCTATGTGTAGGAGGGCATCATCTCTGTGTAGGAGGGCATCATCTATGTGTAGGAGGGCATCATCTCTGTGTAGGAGGGCATCATCTCTGTGTAGGAGGGCATCATCTATGTGTAGGAGGGCATCATCTCTGTGTAGGAGGGCGTCATCTGTGTGTGTAGGAGGGCATCATCTGTGTGTCTGAGGGCATCATCTCTGTGTAGGAGGGCAATATCTGTGTGTGTAGGAGGGCATCATCTGTGTGTCTGAGGGCATCATCTCTGTGTAGGAGGGCATCATCTCTGTGTAGGAGGGTATCATCTCTGTGTAGGAGGGCATCATCTGTGTGTATGATGGCATCATCTCTGTGTAGGAGGGCATCATCTATGTGTGTAGGAGGGCATCATCTATGTGTGTAGGAGAGCAGTATCTCTGTGTAGGAGGGCATCATCTATGTGTGTAGGAGGGCGTCATCTATGTGTAGGAGGGCATCATCTATGTGTAGGAGGGCATCATCTCTGTGTAGGAGGGTATCATCTCTGTGTAGGAGGGCATCATCTCTGTGTAGGAGGGTATCATCTCTGTGTAGGAGGGCAGTATCTGTGTGTAAGAGGGCATCATCTATGTGTAGGAGGGCATCATCTGAGTGTAGGAGGGCATCGTCTATGTGTAGGAGGGCATCATCTGAGTGTAGGAGGGCATCGTCTATGTGTAGGAGGGCATTATCTCTGTGTAGGAGGGCATTATCTCTGTGTAGGAGGGCATCATCTCTGTGTAGGAGGGCATCATCTCTGTGTATGAGGGCATCATCTATGTGTAGGAGGGCATCATCTCTGTGTATGAGGGCAATATCTGTGTGTGTAGGAGGGCATCATTTGTGTGTAGGAGGGCATCATCTGTGTGTAAGAGGGCATCATCTATGTGTAGGAGGGCATCATCTGAGTGTAGGAGGGCATCGTCTATGTGTAGGAGGGCATCATCTATGTGTAGGAGAGCAGTATCTCTGTGTAGGAGGGCATCGTCTATGTGTGTAGGAGGGCAGTATCTGTGTGTGTAGGAGGGCATCATCTGAGTGTAGGAGGGCATCATCTCTGTGTAGGAGGGCATCATCTCTGTGTATGAGGGCATCATCTATGTGTAGGAGGGCATCATCTCTGTGTATGAGGGCAATATCTGTGTGTGTAGGAGGGCATCATCTGAGTGTATGAGGGCATCATCTGCTCTATCTGTATGAGTGTTGTGTTTGTGTGGACAGGGAGAGCCAGGACTCGGTCACAGAGGCCCTGAAGGTCAGGCGGGGCCACCAGGACAAAAGGTAAACCTCATCCTGTCTGTCTGTCTGTCTGCCTGCCTGCCTGGCTGCCTGCCTGCCTGCCTGTCTGCCTGCCTTCCTGTCTGTCTGCCTGCCTGCCTATCAGCCTACATGTCTGTCTGTAAGCTTGTCTATTTGTTTACCTGTCTGTCTGTCTGTCTGTCTGCCTGTCTACCTGCCTGTCTGCCTGCCTGTCTGTCTGTCTACCTGCCTGCCTGCCTGCCTGCCTGCCTGTCTGTCTGTCTGTCTGCCTGCCTTCCCGTCTGTCTGCCATCCTGCCTGTCAGCCTACCTGTCTGTCTGTAAGCTTGTCTATTTGTTTACCTGTCTGTCAGCCTGTCTGTCTGTCTATCTGCCAGCCTGTCTACCTGTCTGTTTACAAGTCTGTTTCGTATCTTTCTCATTCTCAATAACTCTTGGTTATTCCTCTATCAGCATCAATTGAATTCCATTCATTCCATTCCATACAATTATTTGGCACTGTGATGAATGAGCACAGGAAAGATTTAATTAGAAACGCAAATTACACACGCTTATGAAAACACACAGTGAGCATAAAGACACCGTCTAAATAATTAATTCCACCCATCTCTCCTCTCTCTCTCTCTCCCTCAGGGCGAGCCAGGTGAACCGGGGCCACCTGGGGCTCAAGGCATTCAGGGTATCAGCGGGAACCCAGGGACACCTGGTTCTCAGGGCCCGCGAGGCCAACCAGGTGACTCCGGAGAGCCGGGAAGAGAGGTAAGGAACAACCGCACCTCTTCCCAATCGAACCGAACGTCAGGGTACATCATTCTCTGTCTGAATAAGGTTCCGTGAACTTATTTCCTCTGCAGGGTGACAGAGGAAGGCGGGGGAAGAACGGATCGCCTGGGACCGTCGGAAAACCAGGTGCACCGGGAGTACAGGTACGGTGTCGAGAAAAAATAAGAGCCTTAGCTTAGCGTAGCCTTGCACTGTGTTACCGGAAGGTGGGATCGCTAGCCTGGCGTAGCCTTACACTATAAAGTCGGTAACGTTACCCTAGCTCAGACTTACACTATGTAAAGTACGTAATGTTAGCCTATCTCAGACTTACGATGTGTAAAGTACGTTACGTTAACCTAGCCCTTACGATGTGTAAAGTTGGTAACGTTAGCCTAGCGTAGACTTCATTTCACTGTGTTTATTAACGTGTGTCGTGATGGATGTTACTTGGTCTCACAGGGCCTTCCTGGCTTTCCAGGGGCGAAGGGAGAGAAGGTAAAGTGGACCGATGCTAGAAGAACTCATCTTCATAAATACTTTTGATGTACTGCGTATCTTTACGCCGCTTTGGATGAAACATTAAAACGTAAGAGTCTTTTTCCAGGGTGACAACGTCGTAGGAGAACCTGGTGATAGAGGCATTGCCGGGATTCCTGGTCGAAGAGTGAGTTGTCGATTCCCTTTAACATTACGACAGAGAAATAAACAGTCTCTTTATCATGTAAATGAGATGTTTGTTTTAAATGATACGTAGATATAGTATAGTTTATTTACGATGTGTGTACTACAGGGGGAGAAGGGCACAGCAGGAGTTAAAGGAGGATTTGGACACCCAGTAAGTCACGGACGCGAATCTCAAGATACAAAACTATTTTATTAGTAAATAAAATTCTCATATTAGTATCAGTACATTACATACACAGATGGAATGATTAAGAAAATGTGCTTTTCTTTATCTCCACCTTTTCTTCTTAGGGTCCAAAAGGTTTTGCAGGCAGTAAAGGGGAAAAGGTACTGCAGAAATCTAAAATATTTAACATGAAATCTTTGTGTATATATTTCAATAACAAATACAGTTGTTGATTCACAGAAAACGTCCTATATTTTCACAGTCTGCTTCTGTTCCTGAGGTTTTTTATTTATTTTGTAGTTGGAGATTGTTTTTGTTTGTTTCCTTCGACAAGACTGATGTCTGAAGCCTCAGTCAATGTGTCAGCAACTCTCTCTCTCTTCGCCTCCCATTGAAGAGTCTAGACAGCTATCATTTCTCTTATCGCAAACTTTCCTTGGAACATTTTGTCTTTCAACCTTTTTCCACCAAGCTCAGCTACGGCCAGTCGGGTCTAGGTAGAAACTGGATCAGGAAGACAAAAAATAAAATAAAATCACGTACACGAGATGTTTGAGAGAGAATGATGACCAGTATCTCAGTGTCTTTACAACAAATATTTTTTGTTAAAATGATCTCCCACAATGCCTCTTCACAGGGCGACAGAGGCCTGCCAGGAATCAGAGGGGAAAGGGTATGACACATAAACAACTTAAAATCACACAGGTAAATAAATAATCCCTGCATGTTTGATGTGACTGTGTCTTGTGTTCTTACAGGGCAGTCCACTCCAGATCCAAGGGCCTCGCGGGTACAAGGGGGTCAAAGGAGAAGGGGTGAGTTCACGTAGAGAGGGAGGGGTAGAGTGAGGGGGAGGAGAGAGAGAGAGAGAGAGACAGAGAGAGACACATGGAGAGAGAGAGACACACACAGAGAGAGACACAGACAAACAGAGCGAGACACATAGAGAGAGAGAGAGAGAGAGAGACACACACACACACAGAGACAGAGAGAGACAGACAGACAGAGAGAGAAAGACAGACAGACAGAGAGAGACACACAGAGAGAGAGACACAGAGAGAGACACACACAGGGAGAGAGAGACACAGAGAGAGAGACACAGAGAGAGAGACGAGGAAAAGTCCAGGACCTCCCACTAGGAGAGTGGATGCTAACGCATGGACGTGCTGTGGGACGGATGTTTTGATGGATTTCTCTCTTGTTTTTAGGGAATTCAAGGATCTCCAGGTTTCGATGGAGATAAAGGAGAGAAGGGAGAGGATGGACCTCCTGGATTCAAGGTTACGAATATTTCTACCCCCTGAAATTACACCGTTAAACTGTCACTCAAATACAGAAGACAACTTTTTTTTTCAATGTCAATGTTCAAGTGAAAGATCTGGGCATCTAAGACACAGTACACAATGCTGTGAATCTACTCACAGTTGCATCACCGCTAACGCACACAGACTCGCACTCACAATACCCTCAGTGCCAATGTTTAGTTTCACTGTGATGTCACATCCTCTTAGGGCCTCAAAGGAGACGCAGGAACCAAAGGAGCCGTTGGACCGTTCGGAGCCAGAGGTCCGGTCGGTCAGAAGGTTAGTTCATTGACCCGTCTACAGCAGGGGTAGGAAACCCTGGTCCTCAAGAGCCTCTGTCCTGAAGGTTTGAGATGTTTCTCTGCTCCAGCACACCTGATTCTGATGAATGGGTTGTTATCAAGCTCTGTGGAAGCCTGATAATGACCCTTTGTTAGAATCAGGTGTGCTGGAGCAGGGAAACATCTCAAACCTTCAGGACAGAGGTCCCTGAGGACCAGGATTGCCTAATCCCTGGTTCACAGTATTCAACAGCATCCAAAACAGCAACAACTACCTAGAAAAAGGTGTTGTAGCTTGTGTTTTCTGTTTTACGTGTCTGAACAGGAAGTGGTACTACCATGTTGTGTTTTGTTTTTGTTTGTATTGCCAGGGAGACAACGGGGAACCTGGAGCCAATGGCGTAGTGGTGAGTCGTTCTGTCCTAAGTCACCTTTCTAAAACACCTTCAGGTTCGTCCGTTAGACGCCTTGCGGCATCTGTGGTCATTCGTTGTCTCATGGTCGTCACAGGGTCGCAATGGCAACAACGGATTGGACGGAGAGAAGGGGGAAGCAGGAAGTGAAGGGCAACAGGGACAGAAAGGAGATCAGGTAAGGATAGAAACAGACTTGCAGATGGCGTCTAGAATAGCCCCTCCTGTTTATTAACTGACGAGAACTAAGGCTGTTTGTTGTTGTTGTTTCTCTCTTGTGCAGGGGGACATGGGCGATCCAGGGTTACCTGGAGACACAGGGGAGAAAGGAGAGAAGGTGAGGATGTATGAAAATAGATTGGATGCTCGTTACAGGGATTATCGTCAAACGATAATTGGAGGGAAAGTATTTCTGTAATGCCATGACTCTGTTGTTGAGCGTGGCAGCTTGTTCGTCTGGGCAGGGATTCCGTGGCCTCCCTGGACGCATGGGAAGTCCAGGACTGGAAGGAGACAAGGTGAGGATGTGATGTCCAACTTTCTGGCACCTAGGAAAAGACAGCCATCCATCCAAAGTTTGTTTTGAATGCTGTCTTGTTGTGCTCGCAAAGGGGGATATGGGCTTTCCTGGCACCCCTGGCAACCCAGGTCTGAACGGACTCACTGGACGTAAGGTAAGTGTCATGATGGCCCACGTACGAGTAACTTATTGCAGGTAGAAACGTCCTTAAACTGTCCTTGTTGACAGGGTGACAAAGGCAATGGAGGCCTTAATGGAGCAGAGGGCTCCCAGGGGTTGAAAGGAGAAAAGGTTAGTTAACGTCATCTGTCTAACGGCGCACACACTGTTTAGTTCCTGTTCCTGTTGAGTTCCTGTTCCTGTTCCTGTTCAGTTCCTGTTCCTGTTCAGTTCCTGTTTGGAAACAGGAACAGTATCATCCCAGCATCAAAACCTTCCACGTCCAGCTCACGTTTGGTTTCCATCAAACGTTGGCGTCGGTTTCCCATAATGCTTTGCGTCTCGTTTCTGCGTAGGGGGCCGTGGGTTTCGCTGGGTTCCCAGGGTTCAAGGGTTCTTCAGGAGCCCCAGGGATGGATGGAGCACAGGGCCATCAGGGGCCAGGAGGTCCAAGGGGCTCCCCTGGACACAAGGTGGGCCACGCGGACTCCTTGGTGTCCCGTGTCGGACACGTCGCCAAGCGCACGCTCGGATGTAAAAGGCTGTTGTTTCAAACATGGTTTCAAGCACAAAACTATCCCTCAATTATAAACGCACGCACGTAACTTAGTGTACATTTTAAGAAGCTTCGACTGCTGTGTTTGTGTCCAGGAACCTTGCTTGCTTAAAGAAAAACAGGAGAAGACAGAGAATGAAGCGAGCTTGATTACAGGCAATACGTCTGTCTGTGGTGTGTGACAGTGATATGGGAGGACAGACTCCTATGTATAGCATCCCTGCTGCTGCTGTTGCTAATCAGCTCACAGAGAGCAGGCTATTTTTGCCTATGGGGGGAACAAAACAAAGTTTCCAACTGAATTGCATGCAAATACCTCCTTTCGGCAACAATTAGCAGCCTCTTGATGTCGATTGGTCAGATCTTTAACGAGGTCTTTCCAAGGGGACAGTTAATTGGGGTCCATTTGGATGCCTTGCCTGTTTAGGATCTGTAGTGGATACAAGTAGGAGCCTAATTATGAGCCAAAGTTATACCTATCTGCAGATGACATCGGTCACCTGATCCTGATGTCGTTCAAAGTTTTCCTGCCATGAAATAAACAGATTGAGGTGTGTGTGTGTGTGTGTGTGTGTGTGAACACAGACCTGTATGCTAATGCACATGTGTCAGTTCACGCTGAAGTTGAATAGTCTTAATTGTCTTGCTTATGGAGAGAGGGGCAGGCGAGGTGCACTATACATGCGTCTCTTCAAACGCAACAAGACTCGTCTCATGTCTTTCTACAGGGAGAGAGGGGCAGGCGAGGTAGAGGAAAACCATGCCAGAAGGGTCTCTCTGGCACCGCTGGACTGAAGGGGGACAAGGTAAGGAAACCTTAGAACACAACCGAACCAGCCACGCCCCGCGTCGCCGTAACAACGCAACAACTCAACCTTCTAAATTCCAGCCAGTCAGAGACCTCAGTCTCCACTATCATCTGCGTATCTCAAACAAGTAGTCTTGCCATAAACACTCAATGACCCGCTAGCCTGGATATGTGAGATATGGCCGTTTTTCTTTGTCTCTGCAGGGGAACTTTGGACCGGAT
>BROE01000027.1:11136035-11147429 GCA_036571765.1 Plecoglossus altivelis
TTTTGTTTTGTTTTTTTGTGTAAATGACCAAATGTACATTCTTATGTTTTTCTTTGAGTCAAGTTTCTCATATACTGTATATTTAAAGTAAACTCTGACCATTTTACACTAAACATTTGTTTGTGATGAATAGTTTTTCATATATAATTTGTAATTGTTTTGAGAAGTTGTATTTTTACGTTTTTGTTTTACAAATATTGATTTATAAACATCACTGATTAGCCTTGAGACTACTGCTAAATCTGTCATGTCACTGTAAAACGCCTACCATAAAAAGCAATGAATGATTTTTACAACTGTGTTACTGTGTACGTGAATCGATATTGACTTGAGTGCTACTGCATAAATTGTGTGTGGGGGGGTGGATGTGTGTGGGTGTGCATCGTGACCTTACTTGCTCTTGTATTTGGAAAGTGTTCTATTTGGCTGTACTGAAGCTTGGCTTGTTTCCTGGTCTGAAGTCTCCCTGCTTGTCCTCTCCAGGAACTCCTCTGTCACTCTGACAGAATGGGCTGGAGGGCTGCAGGCTGGAGGGCTGCAGGCTGCACGCTCTGCTCTACGCTCCGTCTCCTCTCTGCCTCTCCTCCCTCTCTTCCTTCCCTCCCTGCCTCTCCTCCCTCTCTTCCTTCCCTCCCTGCCTCTCCTCCCTCTCTTCCTTCCCTCCCTGCCTCTCTTTCACTCTCTCTTCTCCGATCGCCTCCCTTGCCTCTCTCCTCTTTCCTTTTTTATTTTGCCTCCCCTCTCCTCCCTCCCTGACTCTGCCTCCCTCCCTGCTCTTCCCTGCTCTTCCTCCTCCCTGCCTGTTCTTCCCTCCTCTTCTTCCCTCCCTGCCTCTCCTCCCTCTCTTCCTTCCCTTCCTCCCTCTCCTCCCTCCCTGACTCTCCTCCCTCCTTCTCTTCCCCTCCGCCCTCTTTCCTCTCTTCCTTCTTCCATCCCTCCCTGCCTCTCTTTCCTTCTCTTCCTCCCGCCCCCTCTCCTCCCTCCCGCCTCCGTTCCCTCTCTTCCTTCCCTCCCTGCCTCTCCTCCCTCTCTTCCTTCCCTCCCCCCGGGCCTCTCCTCCCTTCTTCCTTTCCCTTCGCTCCCTCTGCCTCCTCTCTCCCTTCCCCCCCTGCCTCTCCTCCCTCTTTCTCCCTCTCCTTCCTTCCCCCCTGCCGTCTCTTTCCTCTCTTCCTTCCCTCCCTGCCTCTCTTTCCTCTCTTCCTTCCCTCCCTGCCTCTCCTCCCTCCCTGCCTCTCTTCCCTCTCTTCCTTCCCTCCCTGCCTCTCCTCCCTCTCTTCCTTCCCTTCCTCCCTCTCCTCCCTCTCTTCCTTCCCTCCCTGCCTCTCCTCCCTCTCTTCCTTCCCTTCCTCCCTCTCCTCCCTCTCTTCCTTCCCTCCCTGCCTCTCCTTCCTCCTTCTCTTCCCTCTCTTCCTTCCCTCCCTGCCTCTCTTTCCTCTCTTCCTTCCCTCCCTGCCTCTCCTCCCTCCTTCTCTTCCCTCTCTTCCTTCCCTCCCTGCCTCTCTTTCCTCTCTTCCTTCCCTCCCTGCCTCTCTTTCCTCTCTTCCTTCCCTCCCTGCCTCTTCACTCCCTTCTTCACATTCCCTTCCTCCCTCTCTAACTGACAGCCTGTGTATCTGTTTGTTTGTCTGTCTGACTCTCTCCACACATCTGTCTATCAAATCATCCGCCATCCATCTTATATGACACCTCCAGTATCCCAGAAGGCCAAGGGGAGGGTGAAGTCACATGCTCAGAGGCTGCTCGACTGCCGACGCCTCTCGCCCAGTACATATGCCCTGGCAGCAGGGGGCGCTGTCAGGCAGGCTGAGAGCCAGCTGACCCACGCAGCAAGGAAGTGAGAGGCCGTGGGATTGAACACGACGCCCACGCGGCCTGACGGTGGAAGGGGATTCCTGAGAGGGGAGGTTGGAACGGGGGTTGACAACGGTCCAAGCACACGCAAAGTTCAACCTATCGTTCTCATGAGTTTGCTTGTATTTGACACGTAATCAGTCTGGCCAAGGCTCAGTTTGGGATGCGGTTTGTATGTAGTTACAACGAGGAAACTGACAGATGCGTTAGCTCATACATCCATGGAATAGGCTATTAACTGAAAGCCATATCATTACCTAATCATTTACACTTCTATACATCAACCCGTGTTATGACCGTAGAAACGCCCACCCTCTGGTACGCTACTATAATGAGCTTTGAAAGAGCTTGATTAAACTGTCTAAGGACTTCAAAGAATACTGAAATAGTTACTCAACGCTTTACTTCAGCACGACCAAAAAGTTCAGGATCGTTAACATTTTATCGCTAAAATTGTTTCCTATTTTTAGAGAGGAAGACAAAACTCACGTCCCGTGACAAATTATAGGTGAAACATTTAATTTCGAATACCACATGTCACCGTGGTCTAGTTTGGGCGTATTTCTAAACCAATACACGTAAAGTACGCATATTGTGATATTGTTTTGGTTTGAGATTGTATATTTTCATTATTCTTAACAGTGTGTGTGCCTCTTCAGTTATATCACTAACGTTTATTTCAAGGACGAAAAAGCACCAGGAAAACGATCTATATGCAGCTGTCCGTGGTGCTGAAAAGGAGTGTTGATTTTAAAACTTGAGCTACTTGTGGGTTTGAATGCAAAACATTGCCTAAAACATAATCGTGCGTGCTACAGACTGCAAAGAAGTCCCCATGCATGAACTCTTACAATGTTTCACGGCGAAATCTTTGAGAGAACAGAAATGTCAACTGTGTGACGTTAGTGCTGGCGCATGATTGCGGTTCGATGGTCTCCTACTAAATGAATTCCCAACGAATGGATGAGCTAACCAAACGACCGATCAGACGGTCTACATCGCTAGAGAGAGAAAGAGGTCGGAGTTAAAAACCAGAACTTGAGGATTTTCAAGATTTCAAAGCAACTCATCTTGGAGACCTTCTCAAGTCTATACGGTCCAGTTTTGCATCTGATTTTAACTTTCCACCACAAGGGAGTTGGTAAGTTACTTTTTTTTCTCCATGGCTTATCACTCATTGCCAAAGTATGTCACCCAGACTCAACACTGTAGCGTAATACAATTTTTGTCGAATTTCTTGACAAAATAACTTAAATGTGAATATGTTTTGACTTCGGCTTGTAGGGCAGTATGTTGTCGTTTCTTAGAACAATGGTCGTACTTGGAGTGCTGTGCACACCGTCGTCCAGTCTCTGCCTCCGCCTGTACCAAACCCAGTCCAATCTACTATGCGACAACGAGATACTCGCTGCACTGAAGGGGCACGAGGTTCCGGATGAGTCCTTGTCAGAAGGTTGGGGTCCTCTCTTCAAAACCGAGGATGATCTGTCGGCGGAGTCGCGAGAAAAAAGGACTTACCCTCCCGCGAACTATCGGTACCTCAGTCAGACGCAGCTTCGGAGCAAGATGTTTCAAAACAGCGCGAAGAGTGACCGGCGGAGCAAGTTTACTCTCTCTTTAGACGTCCCAACCAACATCATGAACATTCTCTTCGACATCGCTAAATCCAAGAAGCTACGTGCCAAAGCTGCAGACAATGCGCGGCTGATGGCACAGATTGGACGGAGAAAGTGACCACAATAGACGGTTTGAAGCAATCGCTCCAATCAACCAAGACCAGTTAGGGCCAGAGCCTAGACTACCCGTTTATTGAATATTCGATTTTCATTTGATAAATAAAGCTCACAAGAATGATCATTTCCCGTAAAAATTACGATGCAGGTTCATGACTTTCAATTAAGACATGCTTATTTTTTTTGAGGGACTTCTGTTGAATTAAAAGAATCTCAGATGTATGTATTCATTCGTTCATTAATTTAGGCATTAGCCTACTTACTTATGTAAACGGAATTAATTATTTGATCATTTATGTATGTGAAAATAATGTTATTGAATGATTCAATTAGTTATTCAAATGTCTGGGCAAACAGCTGTTCAGCAAACGTGAGGATTCTGCCAGGGAGCGGAGATGTATTAAAGTATGAATTCTGAAAGCATTTTTAAACATAATTTATCCAAATAATAATAATAATAATACAATATAAAAAATAAAATACTTTGAAAAGTGATTCTAAATCATACGTTTTCAGTGTCACGAAAGAAAAAAAACAAGAATCTGTTTTGTTAGAGACGAAGTTGTCATTAAATACAACTGGTCAGTTAACTTTTTTCAATTTGTTGGAGTATGTTCATGACAAGGAATGACAAAGATAACTGTATTATCAATGCATGGACTATGTTTGCTCATTAAATGTAATGTTATTTTTATACTGAAAGGGAGTATTTTTCCTCAAATAAATGAAAGCAAATGCCACCGCCATCAACTAAAGGTCACTTGAAATGTTTTCTCATCCGAACTTACGTGCACACTTGCATTCTCATCGCACAACAGTTGTCTTTGCCTAAATCACGCACACTTCTTGGAGCTGTTGCCGGTAGCCCGTGTAGAAATATTCTACACGCAGCATTTATTTCGGTTGCTCACGACTCCCCCTAGCGTTGACGTACGCTCACGTCATGCACGCACGGTGAGTTTCCGCTGACGTGGAGACCAGGACCGGAAGCTTGCAATTTGGAGACGTGGAAGAGAAGAAGGAGACGTATGCTGGAAATTGCTGCACTCCTAAAAGCGTTCCATTCTGAATAACATTCCGCAACAATGATTAAAAAATTTGACAAGAAGGACGAAGAGTCTGGTATGTTCACTTAAATGTCAAGGATTAAATATACGATTTAAAAATGAGAGAATAACCGCTAGGGTAACTTGGTGAGCGAAAATGTCGCCTAGCTGATACTGGTAGCTAGCTACAAATGTCTGTATTTCTGGACGCGCTAGCGACCAACACAAGCGTTCTGATACCTGACTTATATTATGCAATGTACTGATAGAGACATTGTTGTCTTTCATTAGTTTGCTAAAGTTTCAGCTATCTAAGCTAGTTTATGTTCGAGAAAGCGGTAATGTGGACGTTGTAAACCCGTGGATGAACGTGAATCCTGTGATAGTATTTAGGTTAGCTGCTAGGCTAGCTAGCTACGTGTCTACAGTTAAATTATAGCTTTAAGTCACAAATGTTGTGACTTCAAATGTTGTGTCTCTAATCTTGTTCTTTCCAGGGAGTGGATCGAATCCATTTCAGCATCTTGAGAAGAGTGCAGTGTTGCAGGAGGTAATCACGACTCGATATGGTTTACTCCCGATATGGTTTACTCCCGCTAGCTGGCTGGCATTTACAAGCCACATAAGAAGTAAAACTAGCAATGTTAAACTGAGCTGAGCTCTTAAAATGTAATGTATTTGTCCCGTAATATGGGACGAATGATGTAAAGTTACTTAACAGATCGTTTCTGTGTATCTAAGGCTCGTATCTTCAACGAGACTCCCATCAACCCCCGGAGATGTCTCCATATTCTCACCAAGATCATCTACCTGCTAAATCAGGTGAGAGCGTTTCCTCTCTAACCGTCTCGCGGCACGGACTCCTTGTTCACGCGTCTAAACGTGGCGTCTTTGTGCACGCGCAGGGGGAGCACTTCGGAACCACGGAAGCGACAGAGGCCTTTTTCGCCATGACCAGACTGTTCCAGTCTAATGACGTAAGAACTTTAAGTCGAGATTTGACTTATTTTTTGGGGGGTCAGGGGCATGCATTTGTTGTCAACTTTAGCTTGGGGGGGGGCAGCTTTGCCATTTCCTAAAATCGTTTGGGACATATCTAAAGAAAACCCTCTTGAGCTGAATGTTAGAATATTGTGTCGTTATCGTGTTGACGTGGGCTTGGGGGCTCCTTCTTCAACAGCAAACCCTCCGGAGGATGTGCTACCTAACCATTAAGGAGATGGCCAACATCTCGGAGGATGTCATCATCGTAACCAGCAGGTCAGGGTTCAGATGTCCTCCCGCCTGGAGCCCAACCGTGCGCTAACGACCGGCCAACGGTTAAGTGTTTGTTTGTTTGTTTGTTTGTCCTGCAGCCTGACTAAGGACATGACTGGGAAGGAGGATGTGTACAGAGGACCTGCTATCAGAGCTCTCTGCAGGATTACTGATGTACGTGGAGCTTTGTGTGTCTGGGTCTCTGTCGCTCTCTTTCTCTCTCCCCCTTTCTCTCTGTGTCTCCCCCTTACTCTCCCCTTACTCCCTCTCTCTCTTTCCCCCTCTCTTCCTCTCTCCCCCTTTCTCTCTTTCCCCCCTTCTCATTCTTCTCTCCCCCTTTCTCTCTCTCTCTTTCTCTTCTCTCGCGCTTACGCCTTCCCTCTTTCTCCTCTCTTTCTTTCTCCCCCTTTCTCTATCTCCTTATCTCTCCTGTACTCCCCTCTCTTTCTCTCTCCTGCCTTTGATCTCCTTCTCTCCTCATTCTTCGCGCCCCTTTTCTCGCTTCGCACTCCCCCTCTTTCTCTCTCTCTCTGATGCACCCACATGCGTGCACAGACAGAAGCAACATGTCCTCTGTTTCCTGGTTACAACAGAAGTACATCTAGTTTTCTCTCCCCAGACCACCATGCTGCAGGCTATTGAGAGGTACATGAAGCAGGCTATCGTGGACAAGGTTCCTAGCGTGTCCAGCTCAGCACTGGTGTCCTCACTGGTAAGTTTCTCTTGGTCTCCCTGCCCTTGAACCTGTCCTGTGGCCCGTCTTTCCCCCGGTGCTTTGTGGGTAATGTATTTCTCTGTTTGACTGTAGCACATGGTAAAGATGAGCTATGATGTGGTGAAGCGCTGGGTGAACGAGGCACAGGAGGCTGCTTCCAGTGATAACATCATGGTTCAGGTGAAGACACACACACACACACACACCACACAACACAGCACACACAGGCTCCACACACACACACACACTGCTTCCAGTGATAACATCATGGTTCAGGTGAAGACACACACACACACACACACACACACACACACATGCACTGGTCGGCTCATTATGGTATCGTTGTTGTGAGTGTATTATGGTGCACACTGCTTCCAGTGATAACATCATGGTTCAGGTGAAGACACACACACACACACACACACACACTCACGCGTTGCTTTCTCTTAACACCACACACAAGTACCATGGTATGCAGTTCTGTTCTTCTCTGGGCTTTGATTGACATGTGGTGTGTCTGTCTGTCTGTCTGTTTTGCGTGTGTGTGTCTGTCTCTGTCTGTCTGTTGTGCGTGTGTGTCTGTCTGTGTGTTGTGCATGTGTGTCTGTCTGGTCTGTGTTGTGCATGTGTGTGTGTGTGTCTGTGTGTGCGTGTTTCACTCCCCAGTACCACGCTCTGGGTCTTCTCTACCACCTGAGGAAGAATGACCGACTGGCCGTGTCCAAGATGCTGAACAAGTTCACCAAGTCAGGCCTCAAGTCTCCCTTTGCCTACTGCATGCTGATCCGCATCGCTAGCAAGCTGCTGGAGGAGACAGAGGGGGGGTAGGTGTCCCTGCCAGGGGGAAGGAGAACACCCCATCGCCCAAACAAACACTGCAGCATTTCAAACCAGACACGACACTCATCCCCTGTCATACAGAACTGAAGGTTGATTTAACTGCACTTGGTGGATTGTTGGAAGTTGTACTAATGTGGTGTTTCTGTGTTAGATTGAAGTGGTGTTTCTGTGTTAGCGTGGTGTTTCTGTGTTAGCGTTAGCATGGTGTTTCTGTGCTAGCTTTAGCATGGTGTTTCTGTGTTAATGTTGTGCTTCTGTGTTAGCGTGATGTTTCTGTGTTAGCGTGGTGTTTCTGTGTTAGCGTTAGCATGGTGTTTCTGTGTTAGCTTTAGCATGGTGTTTCTGTGTTAGCGTGGTGTTTCTGTGTTAGCATTAGCATGGTGATTCTGTGTTAACTCGGTGTTTGTGTGTTGCCAGGCATGACAGCCCACTGTTTGACTTCATCGAAGGCTGTCTGAGGAACAAGAATGAGATGGTGGTGTATGAAGCTGCCTCCGCCATCGTACACATGCCCAGCTGTACCGCTAGAGAGCTGGCCCCTGCTGTGTCTGGTCAGTCTGACTGTCTCTGTCTCTCTGTCTCTCGCTGTATCTCTCTCTCTCTTGCTGTATCTCTCTCTCTCTGTCTCTGGTTAGTCTGACTGTCTCTATCTCTCTCTCTGCCTCTCTGTCTGCCTCTGCCTCTTCCTGTGTGTCTCTGTCTCTCTCGCTCTCTCTGTCTATGTCTCTGTCTCTCTCCATCACACACTCCCTATGTCTCTCTCTCTTTTTACCTGTCCATCACATACACTTTGTCCCTGCGTTTCCTCTCTGTCTTACTCTGCTTCCTCTTTGGGGCAGCTAGATTGTGCTACAGTGTAAAGAGTGATCTCTGCTTTGGGCTGGATAAAGAGAGGTGTGCTTGATGTGTGTCTGTGTGCAGTCCTCCAGCTGTTCTGCAGTTCTCCCAAGGCAGCCCTGAGATATGCGGCCGTCCGGACCCTTAACAAGGTACCCAACTCCAAGCTCTCGCTTTCCTTCTCTCTCGCTCTCTCTGTCTCTGTCTGTCTCCGTCTGTCTCCGTCTGTCTCCGTCTCTCTCCGTCTCTCTCCGTCTCTGCCCGTCTCTGCCCGTCTCTGCCGCTCTGCCCGTCTCTCCCCGTCCGTCCCGTTCTCTGTCCTCCTGTCCGTCTCTGTCCTGTCCTGACGTCCGCCTCGTCGTCCGCGTTCTCCGTCGTCTTGCTCCGCGTTTCTCTCCGTCTCTCTTCCTGTCTCGTCTCTCTGTCGTCTGTCCATCTTCCTCTGTCCTCTCCGATTCTCTCTCTCATTCTTTCTCCTCGCCTCGTTTCTCTCCTTCTCTGTCTCATATTCGTCCTCTCTTCGCCTCTCTCTCATTCTCATCTGTCTTTCTCTATGTCTCTGTCTGTCAGGCTTGAAGAATGCAACGTCAAAATTGAATCACAGCCGCAACACCTTTCCTCGTCCACTAGGTGGCGATGAAACACCCTTCGGCGGTGACAGCCTGCAACCTGGACCTGGAGAATCTGATCACGGATTCGAACCGCAGCATCGCCACTCTGGCCATCACCACGCTCCTGAAGACAGGCAGCGAGAGCAGCGTGGACCGTCTCATGAAGCAGATCTCCTCCTTCGTGTCTGAGATCTCAGATGAGTTCAAGGTCGGATGGCCGGGGAGAACGGGGGCACAGTACCGTGGGTTCTGGAAACTGTTTTAGACTTTGAGAGAAGAAGAAGAATATACGTATGTTTGTCGATGATAGAATTGTCACTAATGTGTGCGTTGCGCGCGGGTTGTGTGTGTTACAGTGTGTCGTCGCCCACATTGCCACTGTGCCAGAAGTACCCAGAAAAAAAATAAAGCACAGCGTATGAGAACTTCCTGCAACACTCGAACGACGTAGATCCATACATACGCCTATAGTGCCATCAATGTCCTCTCTTACAACACTTACTTCAGTTCTACATATCCCAAATAGCCGCTCCATGACTCCTCAACACAACTCCCCACTAACTCCTACTTCACCAACACACCACCCCCTATACCTTCACACCATGTTTGGTTGAGCACACACACACACAAACATCCATCCACACCTCCCCCCCCCCTCGTCCTCATCCTCGTCATCATCTCCTTCCAGGAGGTGTTGAGTAAACAAAGCGGCCATCGTGGACTGCATCATCAGCATCATAGAGGAGAACCCTGAGAGCAAGGAGACGGGTCTGGCTCACCTGTGTGAGTTCATCGAGGACTGTGAGCACACTGTGCTGGCCACCAAGATCCTGCACCTGCTGGGGAAGGAGGGCCCCCGCACCGTGGTTGTTTGTTGTCCGCATCTCCCTCTCAAAGTACTGGTCCGGTTTCACTCAAGGTTTGTTTCCGATGTCTGCCTGGAGAGCGAGCGGAGCGCGCAGCGGTTTGGGAAGGGTGCTGATGAGACGTGTTCGTTGGTGTGGGGTTGGTCGTTTGTGTGTGGGATGAAGTTTTTACATATATCAGACAATGCATCCTTGGTAGGAAACTCGTAAGCAAACACTGCATCTCTGAGATCATCTAATGTCATTGTCCTCTAAAGCAGGGGTGTCCAATCCTGGTCCTTGAGGGCCACCATCAGTCTCTAAAGCAGGGGTCTCAAATCCTGGTCCTTGAGGGCCACCATCAGTCTGCCCTCAATGACTAAGATTGGACACCGGTCTTGCTTCCAGTCTAACCAGACGCAGTGTCTGGTTTGTCCTGAAGTAACCAGGTGACGTAAGCAGGCTAGATGACCCGACAAGGTCCTTGGGTTGCACCAATATACTCAGTTCTGAGTCGCACCCTAATCCAGACTGGATTAGATTACAATTCTCTTTCTACTGTGAATAGTGAATACTATCATTCACGTGTGGAGGAAACCAAACCCTTCCTGCTTGTTTACCACCAGATAAAAGTGAGCCGTTTCTTGGAAAAATTGTTTGTTGGAAAAGGCCCCAGAAATGAAAGCTGCTTTGCACTTAACACTCCAAGACTTTAACAAGGATAACTATTAAAAGCTGACTGTACCCTATTAGCAGGCCACAAAGGTAGTTTACGTATCCATCTAGATAATACACAGAGAAAAATGTCTCTGGGTTGGGTCTCAGTTTGGCTCTGTGGTAAAAACCAACCAGGGATAATTTAGAGATGTAGAAGCGATGCTCACTCACACATGAGTGTGCATGTGTAATGTCTGATATAGTGAGGGTGTTAATTAGTCAGTGTGAGGAGCATAAGATGAGGCGGAGGGATAGAGATATTAGCACTTAGAAGAGACACAGAGATCAGTGATACGGACAAAGAAATACTAATAGATACCACACACACCTCTCCATGCTACTGCGCAGCGCCCGCCAAGTTTGGAGCCCAGAATGATGACTCAAGCCCAGACGTCCTGGGCTCATGCAAGAGGTCAAGGTAGAAAGATCTGGAACATCCTAACACCCTTTAGACCAGAGAACCCTGGTCCTCGAGGGCCGCTGTCCTGAAGGTTTGAGATGTTTCTCTGCTCCAGCACACCTGATTCTAATGAATGGGTTGTTATCAAGCACTGTGGAAGCGTGATAACGACCCTTCATTAGAATGAGATGTACCGGAGCAGGGAAACAACTCAAACCTTCAGGACAGCAGCCAAGAGGACCTGAGTTTGAGACCCCTGGTCTAGACACTGCTCTCTGCTAACCTGTGATCTCTCTGATCTGATCTCTGCTGGTGTGTGTGTCTGACTGAGTGTGTGTGTGTGTCTCACTGCGTGTGTGTGTGTCTCACTGCGTGTGTGTATGTGTGTCTCACTGTGTGTGTGTGTGTGTCTGACTGCGTGTGTGTGTCTGACTGCGTGTGTGTCTCACTGCGTGTGTGTGTGTCTCACTGCGCGTGTGTGTGTCTCACTGCGCGTGTGTGTGTCTCACTGCGCGTGTGTGTGTCTCACTGCGCGTGTGTGT
>BROE01000027.1:11148098-11184432 GCA_036571765.1 Plecoglossus altivelis
GACCACAGATTTTCTTAAAACTGGACTTTTCCTTTTTAGAAATCACTCCTGTTGCCACCAGCAAGCTTCCTGAGAAACTAACTCCTTCCAGACAAGACATCTACCAGGGTAAGTTCACCTTGGATATGCACAGCTTCCAGTTTGCTCTCAGCACAGCTCTCAGCACAGCTTCCAGTTTGCTCTCAGCACAGCTCTGAGCACAGCTTCCAGTTTGCTCTCAGCACAGCTCTGAGCACAGCTTCCAGTTTGCTCTCAGCACAGCTCTGAGCACAGCTACCAGTTTGCTCTCAGCACAGCTCTCAGCACAGCTTCCAGTTTGCTCTCAGCACAGCTCTCAGCACAGCTTCCAGTTTGCTCTCAGCACAGCTCTCAGCACAGCTTCCAGTTTGCTCTCAGCACAGCTCTGAGCACAGCTACCAGTTTGCTCTCAGCACAGCTCTGAGCACAGCTACCAGTTTGCTCTCAGCACAGCTCTGAGCACAGCTACCAGTTTGCTCTCAGCACAGCTCTGAGCACAGCTACCAGTTTGCTCTCAGCACAGCTCTGAGCACAGCTTCCAGTTGGCTCTGAGCACAGCTCTGAGCACAGCTTCCAGCACAGCTTCCAGTTTGCTCTCAGCACAGCTCTCAGCACAGCAGACTAGTTCCTAAGTGAGCCAGCAAGTGTTGGGAGATATTTTGATAATTTTGGTATTATTTTTTAAGCCCTCTTGTAAAACCATGTTCCCTCGCCTCCCCCCAACAGAACAGCTGGCAGCCATGTCAGAGTTTCAGAGTCTGGGTCCTCTCTTCAAGTCGTCCGACCAGGTTCAGCTCACAGAGGCTGAGACAGAGTACGTGGTACGCTGTATAAAGCACACCTTCGCCAGACACATGGTGTTCCAGTTCGACTGCACCAACACGCTCAACGATCAGCTTCTGCAGAAGGTAAGACCCTCCCTGCCTCCAGTCCTCCAGTCCCATGCCCTCAGCCCCCAATCCTCAGTCTCCAGTCCCATGCCCCCAGCCTCCATTCCCCTTCCCCTCCTGCCTCCAGTCCCATGCCCCCAGCCTCCAGTCCCCCACCCCTCCTGCCTCAAGTCCCATGCCCCCAGCCTCCAGTCACCTACCCCTCCTGCCTCCAGTCCTATGCCCTCAGCCTCCAATCCTCAGTCTCCAGTCTCCTGCCCTCAGCCTCCATTCCCCTTCCCCTCCTGCCTCCCGTCCCCTGCCCTCAACCTCCATTCCCCTTCCCCTCCTGCCTCCAGTCCCCTGCCCTCAGCCTCCATTCCCCTTCCCCTCCTGCCTCCAGTCCCCTACCCCTCCTGCCTCCAGTCCCATGCCCTCAGCCTCCATTCCCCTTCCCCTCCTGCCTCCAGTCCCATGCCCTCAGCCTCCAATCCTCAGTCTCCATTCCCCTTCCCCTCCTGCCTCCAGTCCCATGCTCTCAGCCTCCTGCTCCCAGTCCTGAGACGGTCCTCAGACAGCCCTTAGCCAAACTGTAGATGATGTATACAGTAGGGTAATGGGGTGTGTGTGTGTGTGGTGTGTGTGTGTGTGCAGGTGATGGTCCAGATGGAGCCTTCGGAGGGCTACGAGGTGCTCCACTACGTCCCTGCAGGCAGCCTGGCTTACAATCAGCCAGGCTCCTGCTACAGTCTGGTGGGCCTGCCACAGGATGACCCCACCGCCGGTATGGAGAGAGAGAGAGAGTGGGAGAAAGTATGAGTGTGTGTGTTAGAAAGTATGAGTGTGTGTGTTAGAAAGTATGAGTGTGTGTGTTAGAAAGTATGAGTGTGTGTGAGAGCAGGTGTGACAGCATCAGTGTGTGAGGTGGAGCTGTGATGGTTTCTGATTGGTCAGCGATGCTGTGGTGGATTCTGATTGGTCAGCGATGTTTCCTCCTCAGTGTCCTGTACGTTCAGCTGTACCATGAAGTACCTGGTCCGAGACTGTGACCCCAACACAGGCGAGCCAGACGACGAGGGCTATGATGACGAATATGTGGTACGCAGGGGGGGAGGGGGGGGCTGTTCAACTAGCGTACTCTGCTACCCTTGTTTAGGAAGGAACAGTTTCCTGAACACTGAATGAACTTATTTGATGTGCTGTTTAGAGTGGGGATGTGTGTGAAGTCAAATACATACAACTTTTAAAAAACATTCACTTCAGAATACGATTCAAATCTCTCTTACTGTCCTGGTATGGTTATAAGAAGCTTTTCATACGTGATTCAGGATGAAGCTGTCATCAGAATAGCCAGACATTTATACAACTTATTTAAATGTTGTTGCTGAAGAAAAGGTGTTGTGTTTCTTTCAGCTTGAGGACCTGGAGGTGACGGTGGCCGACCACATCCAGAAGGTTCTGAAGCCGAACTTCGCGGCGGCGTGGGAGGAGGTGGGAGGGGACTTTGAGAAGGAGGAGACGTTCGCGCTGGCGTCGGTCAGGACGCTTGATGGTCAGTCCGCCCGCCCGCCCACGCATGTCACCATGTCAGTTAGATGTTCTACATGTTTTGCTGACGGTTCCGGTGTGTTCCACAGAGGCCGTAGGGAACATCATCAGCTTCCTGGGAATGCAGCCCTGCGAGAGGTCAGACAAGGTTCCTGAGAACAAGAACTCGCACGTTCTCTTCCTGGCTGGTGAGTTTCGGTTCTGAACCTCGTGTGGTGGTTGCCGTGGCAGCTTTGTGCGTGTGCCCATGCTTGTGGTCTCAGAGCTGCCAACTCGCGGGTTGGCAGCTCTGTGGTCTGATATCGTGGTGAGCGGTGAAGTTATGACCTAGAAACATCATAGTACAGCAGGTGTACTATACCTCCTCCCCTCCAAAAAAAGATTGTGTTGTGACTTGTTCTAGACTGATTGGTTGACTAGTTTGACTGACAACTCTTGGTCCCGCCCCCTCTCTCAGGTGTGTTCAGGGGAGGTCACGATGTGCTTGTGCGTTCCCGCCTCGCCCTCGCCGACGGCGTCACCATGCAGGTAACGGTTCGCAGCAGCGACGAGACGGCAGTGGACATCATCCTGGCCTCCGTAGGCTAGGGGGCGCTGGTGAGCAGTGTTGCACAAAAGGCCCACGTTCCAGTCAAAGAAGAAAGCGACTTGAGGCTCGCAATGATCAACAGATTCTGACATAAAATTGTCTTGTCACATTTAGCTGTTATCATCGATGTATCAATACTTCTGTACCACCGGCCCATTAGGGACTAAAGTCTTATTTTATGTCCTATCTGAACACATGCCTATAATCTCCGTGATATCTCCCTTTTGAATAATTATTTCTTTGCTGTCCTATCGTGTTCTGGTACTTCACGGTGTTTTGCGATGTACCAAAAAATAGTTTATGATCTGAAACAAATTCCATTAATAAAAGACTTACCAGATGTCGCGATGCACGTTTTTTTCTTATAAAACTAGTTTTATTTGCAGAAATGTTAACACACATGTTAAATGTTAACACTGTTCCATGCTATATTCATCACAAACACAATGTAGAAATTAATACTTAGAAAACACTTAGATGGAAAAACCCCACACCTCATTGATTGAAAATATGTAAATACCTTTGCTAAACGTTTGCTGAGACACCAGAGGGTTTCGTCCTGAATAAGCGAAGATCCTTTCATTCAGTCTTAACATCTTTCACATCATCACTGAATTATTGAACACCATGGTGCCCTTCGATCAATTATAGAGAAAATCTCCCAAACTGCAACATAAGTCGAAATATATTCTTCCTTTCCGTGTTGGTTATTGTCATTTTTGGTTGGTCATATTTAACTCACACATGAAAACTAACTGAAGTCGATGAGCCGGATGAAGAGCGTCGACGGCATCTGCTCAGAAGGAATTGATGAAATTCAAGTAGGAGTTGAGAAATCCGGTAGGGTCTTCTAACTGGGGATAGTGGCTTATGTGTTCGTCCAGAACCAACACAGTCGATCTGCGGATCAGCTTCCTAGAATAGACCAAACACACGTCGGTCAGAGCATTGCACCATTGCTGGCATGAGCATAGAAGCCATACAATAGGTTTGCTTTGAAGCTGCTTTAACAAGATCATGTGATTAATGAAACAGCGACTGACGTCGGGTTTCATTCAGTTTTCTCGCAGGTTTAACTCAGAACGCATACATACTAAGACGACTCAGGAAAGACTTACTGGTAATGGATGATGAATTGAGGATGGGGGTTGACGGGGTCAAGCGGTCCGTAGATCATGTGTACTGATGAATAAAAGGGGAGGATTACAGTAGCTACACACGATGGGAGAACGAGGTGACTGAAACAGACAGTTTATGACATTTTTGTTCTGATCATTAGGATTACAACCCCCTTTTTTTATCCAAAAATTCTTAATTCAACTACAGTGCTGTACAGTACTACCGAGGTTTTTTCAGGGCGTCTGCGGTATTAGCCTAGCGTTAATGCTAACATAACGTCCTCATCCGCTACAGTGCACGCTCCTGGAACGCGTCATTCTCGTTCAATGTAGTCACGCTAACATCACGGGGTACGTGTGCAAGTGGCATCTGACCACGGGCTCCGATTCTCATCTGTCTCGTGCCTCATGATTTCCCACACGTGTTGGTTTTATCAATACTGCTCCAGAATCTGGCGGTAGCCCCATTCCCATACTTGCCTGAGAGCGCGCGGCGTATCAATATCGTCACACTCAGCTTACATCTACAGCATAGTTAACATACCGATGATCATTAACTAGTCAACGAAGAAGCCCAAATACCTTCGTTACCTTGCTATGCTGCTTCACGTTAATCATCAAATAAAGGCGGCGCCCATGGAGATCTTGCCAGATCGTGTTTCAGCAACCCTCTGACCTATTTATGGGACCCCACTCCTGTACCTTTCTTACTCATATATATAATACATTATATATGTACTTTTTATATACACATCCTTATTTAAATGTTTGCTTAAAAAAAATAATATATACTATATATATATATATAAAAAAAAAAAAAAAAAAAAAAAAAAAAAAAAAAAAAAAAAAAAAAAAAAAAAAAAAAAAAAATATATATATTTTAAAAAATATATACATTTTAACTAAAAAAAATAATATTTTTTTTATTTTCGTAGAAAAATTATATATTTCTTAAATATATATTTTTACACACAAATAAGGAATATATATATACATATATTTACCATCATAATACATAACACAAAATATATTCTTATATATAACAAATATACCAAACCTATACTCGTACATTTCTGTTTTTTCACTTGCGCGGGCTTTCAAACACCGCTTTTTGTTAGACATGATTATAAACTTAAGACTGGCTTCTACTTTCTGAACTTTATATCAGAGCCACAGACATACTTCCTTAACTTCAGTGAATAGCGCTTCGACCTTTACTAGAGTCTTTTTAAAAGATTAGCCTCTGTACCTCTACTTGAGTTAATGATGTGTGTACTTTATTATTGAATAATTCATTTGGCTCCGCCAACACAAAATAGTTTAGCAAATCGGGGGGACCGTTGCCAATAAACACAGCTTTTTCTACCCACAAGCGACTAATCGTCTAGATACTTAGATAACAGTAATTAATATAAGCAGATGGAGACTCGTACACCGGAAGTGTCAGGTGCCGTTTTTTCAAATGCGGCTACTTGTTCGCAACTAACTGTCATATCGCGCACGTAACCCCATTATATATCTTTTCTTGTTACCGAGAAAAAGACCGTTATTCTTTCTCATTTCCTGGTTAGTTAACCACATACCTGTCCATGACCAGGTTACCATCGTTGAAGCGAACACCTGTCCACATGTCCCAGTACTCGGCATCTGAAGGCTGAGTGTACGGACCGAACACCTCCGCGATCCTACCGGGAAAACACCGTAGGACCGGAGATTACGGGACATGGAGTAGCTAGCACTGGTTAGCTAACCGACATGCCACACACTACATCCGGCACACAGAATTAACATTACATTCAACGAGAGTTGTATGTGTGTTGTATAATTCTTCAAATGTAGCCGTGTAGCATTAGGGAATATGCGCTTGAAAATACTACTACTTGTTGAAAGTTACTTCTCTAGGCTATATGGAAAATGTTGTTGAGGAAACTATGTCCTCCCTTGGGAACACAGTGAAGTATAACATACTAACCCCTTAGTGAAGATCATGTAGTTGGTGAGGCGGGTGAGAACCGGGGACAGGAAACTGGAGTCCTTTAGTAGCTGTATGGGAGCCAAAATGGCGGCATTATTCCACAATCTGAATGAATGGTGTTTATTTGGCTTCACATGAAAGAGACAATTCCACACGTTTCACACACAACGACGTACAAAACATTTCTAAACAAAACCATAGAATAGCTGCACGAAACGCAAACATGATTTTACAATATTTAAGAAAACGATGAATGAAAATTTAGGCCCACCGTTTGAAGCAGTCTAGGGTGATGCGTCTCTGGAAACACACCTGTGAACAAACAGAAATCAATTTGACTTTAAATCGAATCTATTCCAAAGTTAAGGATACAAGAGATTTAACATGAAAACCAAGTTTCTTTTTTTCCTTTACCTCCATTGGATAAACACAGACTGTTGATGTTGAGGTGTCCTGTTCTATTGTGGTCAGTCCTATCAAAGACAGATAGTAAGGGAAAAGTTACCATGTGTTTAATAAACTCCAACTATGTTGCAAATACCTGGTCAATGGAAGTTATGTATTGTTAGTCATGAGTGATCTAAGTTTTTTTTAAGGAATGATGTAATTACAAAATAGCCTACTGTCATCATTAATCTGTGACGACAGAACAGCTGCCTCTGTAATAATCAGGTAATCCTGCTTAGAGAAATCCCCCAGACTCACAGGAACACCGAGAAATAACCACAAGAGATTTACAGGCTGATAGTAGCCCACTAAGAATGATGTAAGGGAAGGCAGAGGGCCATCATCAGTGGAATGGGTCACACACACACACACACACACCGGGGGAAACACACACACACACACACCGGGGGAAAACACACACACACACCAGGGGGAAATACACACACACAAACATACACACAGAGACAGACAGACAGACAGAGACATACCCAGGCAGACACACACAAAGACAAACACACACAAACACACTGGGGGAAACACACACACAAAGACATACACAGACAGACAGACAAACACACGCAGACACACACAGGGACCCTCACACACACACACAGGGACCCACACGCACACACACACACACACACACAGGGACCCACACACACACACACACACAGGGACCCGCACGCACACACACACACACACAGGGACACACACACACAGACACACACACACCTGTAGAGCAGTTCCAGGGCCACGGTGTCTCCATAGTCGTGGGAGAGCAGGTGTAGCTTCTGCTCTGCCAGTCCCAGGTAAGAGGCCAGAGCCTCCACCACGCTGGCCTGCTCGAAGATGGAGTACCTGTGGGGTCTCTGAGGGAGCAACACACACCCTGGTTAGCTACGCCCGCTCCATCTGCTCCACCCACCTGCTCCACCTAGCCCTACCTGCTCCACCCAGCCCCACCTGTTCCACCCACCTACTCCACCCAGCTCCACCCAGCCCCACCCACCAGCCCCACCGACCTCCCTCTGCTCCACCCAGCCCTGCCTACCACAGCTCTTCCACATCATCATCATCATAATCACATATCCTCCTTGTAAATGGATTGGCTGGGAGGTTGGGCATGGTCACATGTGCCGAGGGGGATACTCACCGGTTTGTCACTGAAGCCAAAACCCAGGAAGTCCAGAGCTATGACACGGTTAAACCGCTGGTTAAGCGGTTCCCAAATCTGGAAAGATGGAAAAACACGTAAACCAAGATGGACTCTTTGAACAGACCCTGGATGACCTCGCTGTCTCTGACCGACGCTGCTGTGTCGATCACCACCTGTCTAACATGCTGAACTTTAGCGCTCACCCTTGCTAGGACAACATAACTACGTCTCTCGCTTCAGCTGTGTGCGGCCCAACTTGGCTCGTCAGAGTACGTTGCTGAGGTCGTTTTTGCATCATGCCCAGAAATGGAACTTAAGTCGGTAAGTATTCATACAGTTTGTATTTTTCTTAGTTTATGTACAGGGAAAATTGTTTATTTATTTTGACTTGATTGTTGTTTGCCTGTACTGTTGTATGCCTGTACTTATGTAGCATCGTGGCTCTGTGAGGCACGACATTTCGTTCCACTGTATGCCCCCGCATGTAGCGGAATGACAATAAATCACAACTTGACTTGACTTGTAAGATGAGGGTCTAACCTTGTGCCAGTCCAGGCTGGAGGTGGGGAACCCATGGAGAAGGATGAGGACATCCGAGCTGCCCACAGACCCCTGCGTGTCTGTCAGAGACAGCAGGAGAGGAGGACACAGGAGAAGTCATGGGACACATTGTGCTACATTGTTTTCGGTGGATTGAGTAGAATACAACTGAAATACGTTCAATGAATTAATACGACAGATTTGAACATTGACTTGTGTTGATTGGGATGCAATTTCCTTTATATGATTTCATAAAAATCTCAATATTTGATATGTTTTGGCCAGTATTCTACTGGTGAAAACCCTTCCTGACTTTCAGTCAAGTGATTGTAATGTCTTTTTAAGGGGGACCTTTAACAAACCACAATTTCCCACATCGAAATACATACCTAAACATTTCTTTTTTTTTTCCAGTTATGTGACAGAGCGCGGCGATGACGTATGGCCTCGCGATCTTACCTCTGTAGAAGATTCTGTTGCCTCTGAAAGTGAAGTAGGCGCCGGATGAATGCCACTTCTGAAGAGCAGGAGACAGTTGAGGAGGTGGGATGTGTAGGTAGACGGCGATCAGGGGTACGCAGATTAAGGCAACATGAAGCCACCATTCCCTCATCTTCAGATCGTCTAACAAGGTGTCACATTCCCAGCTCTGCCATACACGGAAGACAAGAGGCGCTTAGATTGAACATGATTACGTAGTCTCGCTGTTGCAAAGAACACAACAATCGATCTGTCACTTAAATCGGTAACCGATTCTAAATGTCACAGTGGTTCAGAAACCGTTTGGTGTTCTGTGACAAAATGCAACATGAAAAGCAAATGTGTTTTTCAACAAGCGTTTTTTTTAAAACAAACATTATATATGTCAAAATCATGAATTCTTACGCTTTCTAATACTCACGGCAGAATCCGAGTCGTTCCGGACGTCCGCAGCGCCGTTCGGCGTGTCATTCCTATGCGCTTCTTGCGTCCCGGTCATTTGTGTACGTTTTCGAACCTTCACCCTGTGCAATGCATTATTGCTGTTCTCGGCGGCCTTTATATGTCAACTGTTATTTGCAGCACTGTGGTGGCAAGGAGGTGCAATTAGCCAGGGCTGTCAGACGAGTCTGGTTCTACGGGACAAAATGTAGAAGTGCCCTCTATCGGTGAGGAGGTCCATACGCTTCTGTTAGCGTTAAACGATTTCAGACTTCCACCTGTTGGCGAATTGTTCCGAATTTTTACTTACAAACTTATAAACGCCAATTGTTGGCCAACCGATGACTCAGAGCAACACAATCTCTCTCTTCTCTCTCACAGTATGTTAGATTGTCCATTCACAATTCAAATTTAGAAGCGTGACAATCTAGAGGCTGAACGCTGGCTGTAAGGCTGTAATGAAAAACACATTGATATCTAATTATGTGGAGCATTAGTCGTTCTATGTGATCATTGTTATTATTCTACATTGCCGTATTCCGTCAGGTCCATATATATACTTTAACATACCAAACATACTTGAGACCGGTACCGGAGCCTCCGGTCTCATTCGACTCGTGATGATCTACCTTAATGCGGGTCACCTGCCCAAATCATGTCTGTTGAATTCAAGTGAGAATGAGTTAACCCTTTAAGCGTTCATTACCAGGTCTGACCAGCAGGGGGAGGCGTTGCTCCATTTTTGAATGGTTACGTCATCATCTTTCTAGACAAGAACTGATTCACAGATTTTTTTGGTTTAAGGCAAAGTAAAAAATTTTTTAAAAAAAAAGTATACACGAATGGTTTACAATAAATAAACAGCATAGCCCTGTGTGTAGGCTAAATATTCATTTTTTATTTTTAAAAACCATACACATTACTCGACAAGTTTCAAATGTAAATCCAATCACGATAACTATTTAAATTGCTCAAGATAAACAGACATGAAGTACTTTTTATTTCCAAATGTTAAAAGATTAAAAAAAAAAAAAATCCATGAAAACAGATGGATGAACATTCATTCCCATTACGGGAAGAAGCTACTGAACAAACTTCTTATATAAATTCTTTATTTCTTTCCATTTCTCTCTTTTTTTTTGTTTTGCAATCTCAAGCTGCTTTTTTCAGATCTGTAAAACACAAGAAAAAAACAACATAATCCTCTAAATATTAATGTGATTGAAAGTGTCCCTTTTTTTCAGTTCCCATCTTTAGGTTAACTCCCCACTTTAGTGCAGTAGAGATCGCTAATCCAGGTCATCAGAATTTGCTCCCTACACAAACCCCTTTGGTAGACAAGCTAAATTCCTAACATGAAGAGAGTGTGTTTGCTGCCCCTGTACAAAAACTCCCTTTTCTATCAAACCATTCGCCACCCTGAGAAGAAGATTCCTATCACAACTAAATCACAACCCTTTTAATTTGTCCCCCACAGAAACGGTCCTTTGAAATTGGTGTCAAATCCCCCAAACTGTGGTATTAGTTTTTTTTTTTTTCATAAAAATACAAAACGTTACTATTTGTTATGGTTTGTCTGTATCAAAATCTTCGTAAGGGACAAGTTAGGAAATAAAGTACCCTGTGCAGATACCAATGTATACCTATTCCTTTTTATTCTTTAAAAATGCATGTGTCAATCCTTAAGTGTTTCCAGTACATCAGGTGTCAAAATTGTCTACAAATAAATCAAATGCAACAACATGTTATGACTGAAAGGAGGAAAAATACAAACGTCTTTTTTGTTGGTTTTTTTCTCGATTTGAAAGGTCAACAAACCAGAACTCTTAAGGGGAAATGTACGTTTTCTTCAAAAGAAAACCTTAAGAGATCATTAAATAATATTAAAATAATCCACTTGCTTTTTTCTGACCAAGACAACAATTTACTACCTAAAGACATACAATTTGAAGTCAAAAGATTCCTTCTTTAATTTATAGAATCTATTCAAATTAATTCCTTTTCAAAGCCTGAGTAAACAAATGATGGTATTGTACATTGGCAGGGACTGAAGTTTCGCTGAGTGAGACAGAAAAGAAATAAAAATAACAGAAATGATTCTCAATGTGATGATCAACTGTCTTCAAAACTCCCTTCATGAACCAAACTCTCCACGTGAACAAAAAAAAAAAACGAACTCCAAAACACTCCTTTACAATTCGAATGGATGAAATGAGAAACAGAACTTCAACAGTTTCCCAACGTGACAGAACTGAACTTTGAACTGCTAAAGCAATGTTGTAAATATTTATAGAAAGTTGAATTAACAGATATCCAGTTCCATCACCCTATGCTCTAACACAAGGGGTTAGCCACCCAGTGGGTTTGTTGCTATAGTAGCTTTAGTGTTTATCTGTTTGGCTAGAAGTTTCTATCTACAAATATGTAACAAATAAAACTTGCAGGCAAAAATAGTTCAGTTTCAAATAGAAACACCCTTTTTCCTGAAAATACAGCAGTAACTGAAAGCCCGCCTCTTCTATTCTGACTCCGCCCACGTTTCTCTGCATCACACACCAGGAAGCTCTTTTGCCAACAAAACAGAAAAAAAAGTATCTACAAACTTTGTAAACAGACCTGCTTTTTCCAAAAACATAAATAATTCAAAATATTAACAGCCAATGAGAGCAGAAGTTTCTGAATGAACAAGGGCTAATGAGATAAATATACAACACCATTCAGATCAAGAGAAGCTCATAAGGTTCAATTCATACAGCTGATCTTCAAGCCACAAGAAGGACTTCCCCCTTCTCATTAAAATAACATCATCATAATAATAATACAAAAAAAAACAAAAACAGGTCACTTTCAATCCTAGTTTCTAATCAGCCCTCTTTCGCCAGGAAAACGCTTGATCGAGGAGAGTGGAGGCAGAGTCCTCTCGTGTTTCCAAGGGGGTTTTAAGAAGAGGAGGGGGTTGAAAAGAAGGAAATAAAGATAAACCATATTCGAACCAAACCTTACATTCTCCCGAATGTTTGCTTTTGTTTTCGTCCTTCACAAGCTAAGCTCCCTAAGACTCTGAGCTGCCCTCCCCCTCCATCTCTCCTCCCTCTCAGGTTCCCTGAGATGAGCTCCGGGAGGGAGGGAGGGCAGGAGGGAGGGAGGGAGGCCGAGTGAGGGTGGTCAGAGGGGCTGCAGGCTGGACAAGAGGGGAGGATCAGAGGGCAGTCTCCAGGCTATGTATGGGACTCTCAGGGGCGGAGGTCGTCTCACACTTTCCTGCTTCCAGGAGGAGGTGCTTACCGCTCTCCACGGCGTTATTGTTCTGATTGGGCGAAGCGGGCGCCGCTGCCGGCTCCCTGTCGAGGGTGGGCGACTGCGGGGGAGGCGGGGTGGGCGTGGCGTTGCGTGGGGAGGCGGAGTTCCGCTTGGTGGGGGCGTCGTCCTCGGCGTCGGTGTCGTCGATGAGGGGGATGTGGGGCTCGGAGTCCTCGATCCGGAACTCCGGGTGGGTCATGAAGTTATGGATGGAGCTACGAGACTCCGGTTTCTCCAGACCCTCGTAAGGAGACAGCGAGCTACGGAATGCATTCACCACCCGGATCTGTAGGAGAGGAGGAGGGCGAGGGGGGCGTGGGAGGACTCAAGTTAGTTTTCACATCACAACGTTTCATAAGACTCTCACTGATTGTTTTAAAAAGCTATAAAAGGACACGGGCGAGATGGGGGCTGGATTTTAATGGGTCAATAGCGGTGAGTTTAGTTTGGAGGAGGGGGGGGAAATTAGGGGTAAAATACACTACAAAAAAGAATTAGCTAATAGGGGGATTTAGATATTGGATAGGATTTCCTCTTAGTAGATAAACTAAACGTTCGAACGATGTGCGCGAGACACTGAATTGTAGCGTAGCTGAAGAGATCGCTGCTCATTGTGTTGTGTTGTTGTCAGGGCGGGGTATGGAGAGACGCGGGGGTTCTAGCCAATGGGGTGGAGTACAAGCGAATGGGAGTACCATTAACACTTGTGTTCCAGGGTCACCTTGACTGAGACGGGGCAGTCTGGACACACCTGGCTGGAAGGGACAGCGTAATTGTTCTGTCTCTCAATAGCCCGTCACCCTCACCGGGACATCAGCATAGTAGGGACACAGGGATCTCGGGGACACAGGCCAATTACACAGTTTATATCGGAGGATGATCATGAGTGGTGTCAGTGTAGAGGGCCACAGGGGGTAGGTTAGAGAAGGCTAGTCCTACTGTTGTAAAATCCTGAGGTTGTCCAATTTTACAAAATGCAAAAGAGAGATAGACAGAGAGAGAGAGAGAGACAGAGAGAGAGAGAGACAGAGAGAGAGAGATAGAGAGAGAGGGGGGTGGGTGGGGGGAGGATGGGGGGGTGAGAGTGGGAGGAGAGAGAGGGGAGACGAGAGAGAGACAAGAGACCCCAGAGAGAGAGAAGGAGAGAAAGACGGAGAGAGAGAGAGAAAGACAGACAGGTAGAGAGAGACAGACAGGTAGGAGGACGAGGAGCAGTAGGTCAGAGACAGAGAGAGTATCAGGACGAGAGACAGGTGAGAGCTAGAGAGAGACAGACAGAGATGGGGGGGGGGAGGAAGAGAAGGATGATGAGGGGGAGGAAGAGAGAGACAGACAGAGACAGGTAGAGAGAGAGACAGGAAGATAGAGACAGAGAGACAGGTAGAGAGAGACAGACAGAGACAGAGAGGAAGATAGAGACAGAGAGACAGGTAGAGAGAGACAGACAGAGACAGGGAGAAACAGGTAGAGACAGAGACTGACAGAAGGGACAATGTTCTGGACAGGAACATGATCCAGGATGGACTGAGGCTGGACAGGGAGGATCAAACTTGATCAACATGCTCAGAGGAAAGGAGGAAGGGGGGGGGGAGGAGTTACTGATTATGTTGTGAACAAAAAACATCAAACTGCAGCAGCCAAGCATATCTAAAGCTTTTAGATGGGTAAGAATCAGCGGAGAACTGCAAAGTCACAACTAAGCACTTCGACCCATGCAGAGCACAGCTACCTTGTGTTTCAATAGGAGTAAACCCTTTGAGTATAGCCCATGACACATTTCACAGAATCTACAGGAGGAATATGTTGGAGTCAGTGTTGGGTCACACATTACGCTGCTTCGGGTTTGTCATATAGGCAACAGTGGATGCAGATCGATCTAGTTACAAAATAACGTGTTTCACTCAAAATGCATGTAAGGTTTTTGGAGAAAGATGGATTCAAAGGAACACTTCTTGTGTTCACACACACACAGCTACATACCTAAAGAAAGAGGGGGGGATTTAATTAATCAGACAGATCAAAATTCAAACTTCAAATACGAATGACAACTATGGAGGTGTAACAAATCGCCTTGTGTTTGAGTGACGTCATCGTTATCCAATAACCAGGCAGCTCATCCGCGTTGACCTAGAAGAGAAAAGCCCCTCCCCCACTCCCTGACTCCTCCCTCCACTCCCTGGCTCCTCCCCCCAGCTCCTCCCCCTTCAGCTTCTCCTGCAAAGCAAAAACACCTCCCAAAGGGCCTTGCTCTGGAGGAAGGAGCTGCTTAAGGCATTGCTGTCCCCCTGTTGTCCCCAGGAGACCTCCACACATCCAGGACTGGCTCTGTGTGCGTGGGCCCCAGCAGGAGGTTACCCACAGCGGGGCAGAGAGACACGTCAGCGCCCTGGGGCAGCCCTGGGGCAGCCCTGGGGCAGCCCTGGGGCAGCCCTGGGGCAGCCCTGGGGCAGCCCTGGGGCCGCCCTGGGGCAGCCCTGGGGCAGCCCTGGGGCAGCCCTGGGGCAGCCCTGGGGCAGCCCCAGGGCTGAAAACACCCTGTCATACAACAAACATGGCTGCTAAAAGGGGAGGCATGGTGATGACTGTACACTGACTGCATCATCAGACGATGATGTCATGGCGTTCCGAAGACAGAGTTCTCTGAGTCACGGTGCTCTGGAGAAAGTACATCTCACCTGAGTCTACGGTGCTCTTTGGTTGAGAAAGTATCTCTCTGTCAGCAGTCACCGTGCTCTGCCAGAAGTACTCTCTGAGGTCACGGCGTGCTCTGGCAGAAAGTACTCTTCTGAGTCACCGTGCTCTGGAGAAGTACTCTCTGAGTCAGGGGGCTCTGTCGGAAAGAGTTCTCTGAGTCACGGTGCTCTGCTGAGAAAGAGTTCTCTGAGTCACCGTGCGTGTCTGGAGAAAGTAACTCTCTGAGTCACGGTGCTCTGGCAGACAGAGTTCTCTGAGTCACGGTGCTCTGGAGAAAGTACTCTCTGAGTCACGGTGCTCTGGAGAAAGTACTCTCTGAGTCACGGTGCTCTGGAGAAAGAGTTCTCTGAGTCACGGTGCTCTGGAGAAAGTACTCTCTGAGTCACGGTGCTCTGGAGAAAGTACTCTCTGAGTCACGGGGCTCTGGAGAAAGAGTTCTCTGAGTCACGGTGCTCTGGAGAAAGAGTTCTCTGAGTCACGGTGCTCTGGAGAAAGTACTCTCTGAGTCACGGTGCTCTGGAGAAAGTACTCTCTGAGTCACGGTGCTCTGGAGAAAGTACTCTCTGAGTCACGGTGCTCTGGAGAAAGTACTCTCTGAGTCACGGTGCTCTGGAGAAAGCACTGAGTCACGGTGCTCTGGAGAAAGAGTTCTCTGAGTCACGGTGCTCTGGAGAAAGAGTTCTCTGAGTCACGGTGCTCTGGAGAAAGAGTTCTCTGAGTCACGGTGCTCTGGAGAAAGAGTTCTCTGAGTCACGGTGCTCTGGAGAAAGAGTTCTCTGAGTCACGGTGCTCTGGAGAAAGCACTGAGTCACGGTGCTCTGGAGAAAGCACTGAGTCACGGTGCTCAGGAGAAACCTCCCTGGCTTGCTGGCTTATAGGAATTGATCTTGAAACTGTGTAAGCAACATAATCATTTCATTCTTTCTCTAAATGACAGTTTTTGTCTGGGTAGTGACCATGGGCATATACTCAAAACCTTTACCCGGCTAGGGAGGGGAGTGTTACAGAGCCACAAGTGCTAAGCCAGGGCCAGGGCCCTACAGCTGCAGACAGAACACACATGGATATTATTATACCTCCCTCCCTCCCTCCCACCCTCTTCCCCTCCCTCTTCCCCTCCCTCCCTCCCTCTTCCCCTCCCTCCCTCAGCTCCTTAATCAAGCGGAAGCAGAACAGAAAACAACATGACAGACTTCAGACCAGGCAGCCTGGTTACAGATACAGAGATAGTTACGCATGTCATAGAAGCAATATGGAAGCTGTGAAATTGCGATTTGGATTTTTTTTTTTTCCCCTCAAGAACAAAAGGGACATTAGGAGAAGAATGACAATACACGTTAGGCAAAAACAGTGGAAGAGGAAGGTGTTAGGAGAGAGAGAGAGAGAGAGAGAGAGAGAGAAAGAGAGAGACAGAAAAAGAGAGAGAGACATGCACTTAAGGAGGAACACACACTCACACCCCACATTGGCCGAAGCTGTGTTGACGGCAGAGGAAGTGGTAGTAGTGGTAGAAAAGGCTACATGAGTAGGGCTAGAAACATTGGTTACATCGTGTTGCTGTTGGCTGGCGCTGGAGGGCTGTCGCCTCACAGCCCCCTGAAAGGAAGTTCCACTCTGGAACGCACTCACTACATCCATCTGCAAGGAACCAGACAGCACGACAGAGAAGGCCCACAACAGCCACAGGGAAGAAGAGAACAGAGGCAGAAATAAAGAAAAGGCACCGGATATTTTTAAACTGTGAGCGCGGGAGGGGGAGAGGGGGGAAGAGGGAGAAGGGGAGTCAGATATAGGAAGCCGTTTAAAAGAGGAGAGTTTAAGGAAGAAAAAAAGGCACTGATTAGGGGGGAGTTCCATTCCGTGACCACTTGATTGTTCCCCCCTTTACGGGCTTCATGCCACGTTCTGGAGACTCACATTCTGACCCTCTCACAACACTCTCCATAGTCAGAACTGCTCGAGCAAACCACCACCCCATACAGAGAGGGGGCGCCGTTTGCTGCCGTTCAACCGACAAGTTCAACACTGAAGCTTTCAGGTCAGGTAGTCTGGTAGTACCAAGTATATCGGATAACTGGTAGCTTCAAGGCAAACAGAATCACACAGCCAGAGATGGGCTTTTTACTGGAAGGCACAAGCTGTTTTTACAGAGCTGCGAGGTAAAACAAAGGCTTTGGGGCGGAGAGAGAAGAGAGGGGGGCGAGAGAGGGAGACGGTATATGGCTTTTGTTTCCCTTGCTGGTGGTTGAGAAGGGGGCGGGGGCTGGGGGGTGTAGGGGGCGGTGCCGAGGTGCGGCAGGGGGCGGGGCCAGGAGACCTTACCTGAGTCTGGATGCGGTTCAGGCCTCTGAACCAGAGGATCTGTCCACGTCGCAGCTCCCGCTCAGCGTGGTCAATCTCCTCCATGTCCTCCATGTCTTCCAGCTCCTCGTCAGGGATCTCTTCCTTCTGGGTACCGTGACCCGCTGTCTTCAGGAACTTCAGACGGCTGGTCGGAACAGACGAGATCAGCTGGAGGGGGGAGGGAGGGAGGGAGGGAGGGAAGGAGGAAGGAGAGGAAGACAGGAGGGGTGGAGGGAGAGAAGGAAATGTAGGAAAGGAGGAGGTGGAGGAGGGAGAAAAACGAGGAGGGGTGGAGGAAGAGGAGGGGTAGAGGGAGAGAAGGAAGAGAGGAGGGGTGGAGGGAGAGAAGGTGGAGAGGGAGAGGATGGGGTAGAGGGACATTAAGCACCAGCGATCTGCTAATTTCCCCTCAGGGATCAGTCAAGTTATTTCATTCATGGTTTCCTTCTGTCATGTTCGGCACTGGATTGAAGAACTGAGATTCCAGATTTGAGTCACAAACTTTCTCACTGTCTGACAGGCCTGTCTACTCCAACAGGTGCTCTCAGACACCTGGGCATCAAAACACAGCAAATCTCTCTGGCTAAATAATAGGTGACAAACGCCCAGAGCAATGTCACGCTTTCATACATGTAGGCCTGACAGAACCATGGCAACACTACCTCATGTGGCCACATGGGGGCAGTGTAGTACAGCAGTTAGGCTGGGCTTCCTTAGACAGGAGAGGGAGAAACAGAGGTGTCTCTTGTGGGGGACGGGGGCCCCCGTGAGAACAAGCCTTGTGACCCCCCCCTAAACGTAGAGACTGAATACTTAAAAACAGGCTATTTGTATCTGTCAACGCCTGCGATACAATGGAGAAAGCTATAAGACAATTCAAACAGTCCAGTAGTAATGCAACTGGCTCCTCCAACAGTCAAGCTGACCCCAGCAGGGCTCTCATGTGAGAACGATCTTACCTGGCCCCACAGCAGGCATCCGAAGCCCAGGAACACACACCACAGCCACTGGTCGATAGACAGTCCCACACAGCTGAACGGCTTGCCTCCAAACTGGACGATGACGATCTGAGAAGAGCAGGGAGAAGAGCAGGGAGACAGGAAGGGGTTAAGAGAGTACACCGCATCATGCTGCTTCCTGAAAGAGCTGCTTCTTAAATGAGCTGCTTCCTGCCAGAGCCGTTTCCTGCTTCCTGCCAGAACTGCTTCCTGCCAGAGCTGTTTTCCTGCTTCCTGCCAGAACTGATTCTTGTTTCCTGCCAGAACTGCTTCCTGGTTCAGCTCCATGCAATACAACACACCTTAGGTCTGAGGAGTTTGGGTTCTTAAATCTTTAAGGCCTGCGTCTTTAATAAAAGTGGGCGCTTCTTAATCCGCCTTTTAAAGGCTTTGACACAACTTAAGCGATGACAAATAATGAAATCACTAATTACTAACACCTTCATAAAAACACAAAAACATATCCTGTCATGTAAAGTAGCCGCAGGCGACAGGTGTGCCTAGTGCCCACCTGGATGAGGAAGGTGCAGAACACGAAGAAACAGAAGATGAGGTTGTTGAACACGTTCCTCTCCCTGCTCCCCCTCCCACTTCTCCCTGCTCCCCGCTCCCAACCTTGCCTGCTCCCCTACCCGCCTTCCCTGTCCTCCTCCACTGTTCCGCTTCTCCTAGCTTCTTCCTACCGCCTCTCTCTGTTTTCTCCTTCTCCTCCTGTCTCTTCTCCTGCTTCTCCTCCCACCTCTCCCTGCTCCCCCTCCCACGTCTCCTGCTCCTCCTCCCCTCTCCTGCTCCCCCTCCTACCTCCAGACCAGCTGGACAGGGTCTGACGGTTTCCTCATCTTCCCCCTCTTCTTGCCTTCTGTCCAGTCACCCCATCACCTCTTTGCCCCCCCCCCATCCCCCCACCTCCCTCTCTCTCCCTGTCCCTCCTCCACTCTTCCCTGCTCCCTTCTCTCTGCTCCCTGCTCCCTCTCCTCCTCCCCTGCTATCCTCCTCCCTATCCTCTCCCTGCTCCTCTCCCTTCTCCTCCCTTACCCTGCTCCACCTCCCCACCTCTCCCCTGCTCTCCTCCCACCTTTCTCCTGCTCGCCTCCTTCACCTGCTGCCTGACTCCTCCTCAACTTCATGCCCTTGTAGCTCCTCCCACCTCTCCCTGCTCCTCCTCCCACCTCTCCCTGCTACCCCTCCCACCCTTCCCTCCTCCCCCTCCTACCCTTCCCTCCTCCTCCTCCCACCCCTCCCTGCTCCTCCCACCTGGATGAGGAAGGTGCCGAACACGATGGAGCAGAAGATGAGGTTGTTGAAGATGCCGTCGAACACGTTCCTCTCCCCGTGGATCTTGCGAGCGTTGATCTCGTTGAAGAGCTGCATCATGACGAAGGTGTTGAAGACGATGGTGTAGTGCTCCGAGGGCGGGGCGTGCAGGGGAGAGTTCCTGCCACTGTCGATGTCAAAGATCTTCTCACCTGGAGGGAGAGCAGGAAGGGAGGGAAATGTGAGTCTGGGGGGGAGAGACTGGGGAAGGGGGAGACACTGGGGAAGGGGGAGAGACTGGAGAAGGGGGAGAGACTGGGGAGGGGGGAGGGTAGAGGCTGGGGAAGGGGGAGACACTGGGGAAGGGGGAAAGGGGAGGGACTGGGGAAGAGGTAGAGACTGGAGAAGGGGGAGAGACTGAAGGAGAGACAGACGTTGGAGGCCTCAGTAAGAGCCCTCTGTAAGAGCCAGGCTTACCCACAAAGAGCAGGGTGAAGATGATGGTAAGCTGGTAAACTCCGTGGCCCAGGATGTTCTTCATCATGGTGCGGGAGATGAGAGGCTTGTTGCGACCGTACGGTTTCCTCAGCAGCAGGGACTCAGTGGGAGGCTCGGTAGCCAAGGCCAGAGACGCAAACGTGTCCATGATCAGGTTCACCCACAGCATCTGTACCGCCTTCAGAGGAGAGTCCTGCAGGGGGAGAGGGGGAGACGGAGAGAGAGACGGAGAGAGACAGACAGAGAGAGACAGACAGAGACAGAGAGAGACGGAGAGACGGAGAGAGAGGGAGGAAGAGAGACAGAAACAGAGAGACAAGGGACAGAGATACAGAGAGAGAGGAAAGAAGGAAGGAAGGTAGGTAGGAAGGAAGGAAGGAAAGGTGGGCAGGAATGAGAAGAACGCAGCATGACTCTCTCCTCAGAACCCCTCTCTCCCTCTCCCTCTCCCTCTCCCTCTCCCTCTCTCCTGACCACACACATGAAAACATACGTGTGAACGACTGCAGTCAACAGGCCAGCTATGATGACAGCCCCGATCCATAATCAAGCCTTCATCAGCCATTATGCCATAATTACAGCAGTGTTCAATATGTAATCAGACAGAGGGAGCAGTGCAGAGTAGGGCTTCAAATAGCTGTTTGTTCCCAGTCTGGCTGAGTCCTATTAGCAATTGTTCCTTGCCTGGCTGCACCATCATTTGGTGGCCATCTCATAGTAGGAGGTTACAGGGGGCTCTGAACAGGGGGCAGAGGCTCTGAGTGTGCGTGTGCGTTACCTGAATGTGTGTGTTACCTGAGTGTGCGTGTGTTACCCGAGTGTGTGCGTGTGTGTTACCTGAGTGTGTGTTTGTTACCTGAGTGATGCAGGCTCCAGTGAAGGCCACTATAACAGCCACCACGTTGACAGTGAGCTGAAACTGCAGGAACTTGGAGATGCTGTCGTACACGTTTCTCCCCCACATCACAGCCTTCACGATGCTGGAGAAGTTATCATCCGTCAGGATGATGTCCGAGGCCTCCTTGGCCACGTCCGTGCCAGCGATACCCTGCAGGCAAACCCCAAGCAACCGTCAGTGTCCTGCAGGCCTGGTGTTCACTGTCTAACACCAGGCTCCACCAGAGTGTCCTGCAGGCCTTGCTAATGCTGTCCTTCCCTAACAGGACAATACAGTAGCATGTGTTAGCTTTGCCTTGCTAATGGTGTTCCTCCCTAACAGGACAATACAGTAGCATGTGTTAGCTTTGCCTTGCTAATGCTGTTCCTCCCTAACAGGACAATACAGTAGCATGTGTTAGCTTTGCCTTGCTAATGCCGTCCCTCCCTAACAGGACAACACAGTAGCATGTGTTAGCTTTGCCTTGCTAATGCCGTCCCTCCCTAACCCCACCAGCACAGATGTGAGGGAACTCTCACCATAGCGAAGCCCACATCAGCTTTCTTTAGCGCGGGGCCGTCGTTAGTGCCATCGCCCGTCACAGCCACCACCTGTCTCTGCTCCAGCACCGTGCTGTCGATGATGCCTGGAGGGGGGAGGAGACACACCTGGTTTAGCTCCGCCCTCCCAGGACCAGGACACAGAAACGCACCTGTCACCCCGGGGAGCTGGGAGTTACCTTTGACTAGCGTGTGCTTGTCTGTGGGCGAGGAACGGGCCAGCACACGGAGCTTGGGCCAGATCTTATCGATGCGCTCCTGTTCGATCTGGGGAGACAGATGTGGACGTGAGGAGGAGGAATGGAGGCGTGAGCAGGTAGGACGAGGAGTGAGCAGGTAGGACGAGGTGTGAGCAGGTGTGAGCAGGTAGGACAAGGTGTGAGCAGGTAGGACAAGGTGTGAGCAGGTAGGACGAGGTGTGAGCAGGTAGGATGAGGTGTGAGCAGGTAGGATGAGGTGTGAGCAGGTGTGAGCAGGTGTGCGCAGGTGTGAGCAGGTGTGAGCAGGTAGGACGAGGTGTGAGCAGGTAGGACGAGGTGTGAGCAGGTGTGAGCAGGTAGGACGAGGTGTGAGCAGGTGTGAGCAGGTGTACCCTACCTCTCCCTTCTCGTTGCGTATCCGTCTGTTGAACTCTTTGCCCTCCATGCACAGGAAGTCGTCACCAGGTTGCAGGATGCCACACTTGGAGGCGATAGCGCGAGCCGTGTTGATGTTGTCGCCCGTCACCATGCGCACGGTGATGCCCGCACGCTGGCATTTCTTGATGGCGTCTGGCACCTGAGGGAGTGGAGGGAGTCAGAGACAGAGAGAGAGAGAGAGAGAGAAGGACAGAGATAGACAGCGAGAGAAATAGACAGTGAGAAACAGAGAGAGATCAAGATGTAAAACATTTAAACATCCATACTGAGGCACAGACCACCACAAGACCATCTGCTCCTCAGCTCAGATGGGCAGGAGGAGGAGCAGGAGAGAGGAGCAGCAAGAGGAGCAGGAGAGAGGAAGTGGAGCAGGAGATAGAAGGAGGAGCAGGAGAGAGGAAGAGGAGCAGGAGAAAGAAGGAGGAGCAGGAGAGAGGAAGAGGAGCAGGAGAGAGGAAGAGGAGCAGGAGAAAGAAGGAGGAGGCAGGAGAGAGGGCTCGTATTTTCATGGGGTAGGAAGGCCAGGAGAGAGGAGCAGAGGAGAAGACAGGAAAGGAGAGGACGAGCCTATGCAGGAATGAAGAATAGTATTGTGATGCTACAAGTTAGTCAACAAAAACGTCATAACACCCTTACGGGATAGAGTATTGGCATACAAATGGGTGCCTGCATGGGTATTTTTCATAAGAGGTAGCAGGAGAAGAAGAGAGGGCAGTAAAAATCACAAAAACGTGCAATAGGGACGGAGACTGGGTCTCTCCACTTGACCTCCGGTCGGAACCTACACGGGTCCTCAATGCCCACCACACAGAGACCAGATGTGAGACGGGGTGACAGGACAGTGATTTGTCGTTCTCTTATTCAAGTTGTCCCAGTTTCCGGGTTCTCCCTCAGAAGCAGGGAAGTCCCGGTAATGTCATGTGCCTTTTTTTTAATCCAGGCAGATGGTGGCGAGGCCTCAGACTGCCCAGATTTCATAATGGCTCGGATCACTACAACGACACGGGGTCATAGGCCTATTGGAGACCATGTCGTCACGGTCACGCGGCCGGAACACTTTAGCCTCGCCGCTAGCCGTCATGATCTTGTAGCACCTGGAGGGAGGAGGGAGGGAGGAGAGAAGGAGGAGGGGAGAGGGATGGAGGGAGGAGGGGAATACACGTTGAAGACCTGTTTGGGTTCTTTTGGCGAGGCGAAAGTTGCGAGAGGAGTGGGTATGGAGGTAGGAGGGACAGAAGAGGTAAGGGGAGCTGGAGCGGTGGGATTGGAGGTTAGGACAGGGATAGGAGCGAGGGAGGGGAGGAGTGGGTATGGGAGGGTCCTAGTTTAGGGAAACGGGTTTAGGTGTTGTATGGAGGATGGGATAATGAGAGTTAGGCAATTTTGTAAGGCGAAGTAGAGGAAGTGAAGAAGGGATTAGAAGGGAAAGAGAGAAGGTGGGATGGAGGGTACAGGGAGGAGGGGAAGGAGGGAAAGGGGAACAGGTGAGAGATGAGAGGTGAGGGAGAGAGAGAGGTAAAGGATGGAGAGAGAGAGAAGGAGATGAGAACGTGGTAGAGTGAGAAAGGAGAAGCAGAGAGGGAGGGGGGGTGGCACAGCCGCAGATCAGAGGTCAGGTGGAGTGAAGAAGTGGGTGTGGGATGATTTGGGAGGGGGAAGGATTAAAACGTGTGAAACAAAAGGCCTCCACTAAGGACCCTGATTGCAGTGTAATTCTAAGAGGTTGTTGAGGAGGCGAGCTCTACTAAGAGGCTTACACTCACTACAAGCTCATTCCTACAGACCAGCTTCTAAGACCTGAAGTTAAGGGGTTTGGTCGGATGCAGATGAACTACTTAGTGCCTAAGCTGTTACATGGATGCATGCGCACACACACACACCACACACACACACACACCACACACCCTTCCTTTAAGACCTGGGCATGGAAACCTGTTTAAAGGCTTTAACAGCTAACCATACTCTGAAGTTATATTCTATGCTACCCTCCTGCTGACACGCCCTCCTACCCACGTGTCATTACTTGCGTTCTTCCTTACGACATTTGGCCAGCGACTCCATAATGCAACACTGGCAAAGGCATACAGTATATTGTAGTGCGAGTACGCTCCAGATATCAAATATTCAACAGCAGCTGTTAGCAGCTCTGAACGCTGATGTAAGATTCAGCGTCTGACGACTTGAATAAGCTTGGATGCACAAGCAGAAACACTGCACATCTCCTACCAGGAGCAGAAACACTATAAAGATCTCTCAAAAGTAGCAGAAAAACTATAAAGACCTTGCACCAGGAACAGAAACACTCCACTCTCCTACCAGGAGCAGAAACACTATAAAGATCTCTCAAAAGTAGCAGAAACACTATAAAGACCCTGCACCAGGAGCAGAAACACTCCACATCTCCTACCAGGAGCAGAAACACTATAAAGACCTCTCAAAAGTAGCAGAAAAACTAAAGACCTCTCACCAGGAACAGAAACACTCCACATCCCCTACCAGGAGCAGAAACACTCCACATCCCCTACCAGGAGCAGAAACACTCCACATCTCCTACTAGGAGCAGAAACACTCCAGATCTCCTACCAGGAGCAGAAACACTATAAAGATCTCTCAAAAGTAGCAGAAACACTATAAAGACCTCTAACCAGGAACAGAAACACTCCACATCTCCTACCAGGACCAGAAACACTCCACATCTCCTACCAGGAGCAGAAACACTCCACATCTCCTACCAGGAGCAGAAACACTCCACATCTTCTACCAGGAGCAGAAACACTCCACATCTCCTACCAGGAGCAGAAACACTCCACATCTCCACACATGCACACACAAACAGCAAGATCAAACTCACTTCTTCAGCAGGATCTCCGACGCTCCTTTGCTGAACATCCGGAAGCTTCCATCGGCGTTCTTCAGCACGGTGCTCATGGACTTCCTGACAGAGTTGAAGGTGTAGACCTTGTAGAGTTTCTCCTCTGGGATCTCGTTACGGATGGCCTCGTAGTCACGCTTCAAGTCTTTGGCAAAACCCAGCAAGGCACATTCTGTTTTATTACCAACCTGGCGGGGCAAACCACCCTCTTTCTCTGGGGACTGGAGAGGGAGGGAGGGGGAGGAGAGAGTGGGAAGGCGGAAGGAAGGGAAGGAAGGAGAGGGAGGGAGAAGGGTGAAAGAAAGAAAGAAAGAGGGAGGGAGAGAGGGAGGGAGGGAGGACCAAATTGTTACACCATGTGTGAGGAAACAGTTTTAGGCCACTTAAAACACGTTTAATTTCTCATTCACTTGACATTCAAAATAAAATGGGGCTTCCCAGATTCTCTGAGCCTCTGGGCAGCGTGGACCCTTGCCAGGGTCTGATAAGCCAGAGGAAAAAGGTCAAGTTCATCCCAAACGTCACACAGCTGGGGGCCACAATCTTTCGAAGCCTCTGGCCAGAAGCTAACAGCTCCAGGCCAAGTCTAAACCCCTCCCCCCTCCCCATGCATCCTGAACTAGACTCCGCCCAGTCCAATCTTACCATGATCTTGGTGGTGTAGGCACAGTTCACCCCTATGCCCACGATCAGGAGGTCCAGGATGCTGGCAGGGATGAGATCAGGCTCCGGAACATTCCGGTAGTGTTTGTCCCCGAGGAACGCCTGCACCACAGTCATGCGGTTCATGGTCAGAGTTCCGGTCTTGTCGGAGCAGATGGCAGTAGCGTTGCCCATGGTTTCACAGGCGTCAAGGTGTCGCACCAGGTTGTTGTCTTTCATCATTTTCTAGAGGAGAGGAAAGAAAAGAGGCGAGAGAGGAGAGGGGAGAGGTGAGAGAGAAGAGGAAAGAGAGGAGAGGCGAGAGAGAGGAGAGGGGAGAGAGAGAAGAGGAGAGAGAGAAGAGGAGAGAGAGAAGAGGAGAGAGAGGGGAGGATTTATAAAAGCTTGAAGTCTCTCTAAAATGATCTGCTAATACACGAGGACTGCTGAAGAACTATTCCTGTTCCAGCTTCATCAAAGTGCTTATAGTCCTACTAGTTACTGAGCGACATGATCATGGACACTGCAGGTCAAGGACTCAGTTCACCCCTAAATCCTTTTAGATAATTAGCTATGACCCATTAGCTCACAACTCAGAAGGGATCACTTCCCAGCTTTAGGGAATCCCGTCGACTTAACATATCCTGTTAAAGCGACTCCGGGGTTGTCTGGCCCCAGCGGATAGCGATCAGGGACATACCTTGACAGAGTAGGCCAGGGAGATGGTGACCGCCAGGGGGAGACCTTCAGGGACGGCCACCACCAACACGGTGACGCCGATGATGAAGAACTTGACGAAGAACTGGACGTATATGGGTGTGCAGTCCTTGACCCAGGGCAGCCCCTGCACCCAGAAGGTGTCCACAGCAAACAGCACCACCAGGATGATGACAGTGATGGCTGACATGACCAGACCTGGAGGAAGAGGAGGAGGAGGAGATGGTTAGAGAACAGTAGGAGGAGGAGGAGAGGCGAGAGAACAGTAGGAGGAGAGGTGAGAGAACAGTAGGAGGAGGAGGAGGCATGAGAGAAAAGGAGGAGGAGGAGGAGGAGGAGAGGTGAGAGAACAGTAGGAGGAGAGGTGAGATAAGAGGAGGAGAGGTGAGAGAACAAGAGGAGGAGAGAGAACAGGAGGAGGAGGAGAGACAACAGGAGGAGGAAAGGTCAGAGAGCAGGAGAGTGATAGACAGCAGAGAGGCTACTGGGGAATGAAAGTCTGGTTGTGTGTAGCTGATGCACAGACAGACAGACAGATGGATAGACAGAGAGAGAGAGACAGACAGACAGACAGACAGACAGGCGTAGACATACAGAGATACAGACAGACAGTTTCTCCCCCTGACCTGCTTTTCCAATCTGAACAGCCAGCTTGGTGAGTTTCCCCTGGAGGACAGACTTCTCCTTCTTGGGCAGGTTGGTCTTTCTCTTCTCCTCTGCATCGCCTCCCTCATTGCTGTTCAGAGGCTGCATCTCCATGGCAGCACCATCCTGGGATTTATCTGGAGGAGGGAGGGAGGAAGGAAGGAGGGAGTGATAGGGGGAAGGGATGAAGGGAGGGAAGGAGGAGAGGGAGGGATGGGGGAGGGAAGGAGGGAAGAGAGGGAGGGAGGGAGAAGAGGGAAAAAGGTACATTGTGAGACTCTTGTATTAGCAATGCATTGATGTACTTTTTGATACACAACCCCATTGTAAGTTTAAACGTAGCACAAAAGGTTAGGGCTTAAGTACAACCATGACTGCAAGGGGATTTGGTAAAAAACAAGAATCTGTCCAAAGGTGTTGGACTCGAAAAAAAGGAAAAGAAGTCTGGTTTCGACATTGACTCATCTTAGAGTCAATTTTAAAAAGACAAAAAAAAAACAACAATCAGCGCCTGGATCGATCAGTGCGGCCTGATTCTCCTGGAATCCATGTTGACTGAGTGAAGAGCTGCCTTTCAAGGACTCGGGAGACAGAAGCCATGTGTTGTCAGTCTCCATCCAGCCAGGAGAGGGGAGCTTTTCAAGGAGGAACTCTGAGAAATGTCACTGTAATTACGTCTCAGTCTCTGACTCGGGTCCAAATGTAATTAGGGATGAAGCCGGGAATCTAATTACCCTATTCCCACTCTGAGCTGCTCAGCTGCAGTCTGGTCCTGGGATGTCTGGAATCTACTTCAACAGAGCGGACGCCCCTGGCAGACACCCTTTACATTCCTTTAAAGCTCATCCCTCTCTCCTCTCCTTCCCTCTCTCCTCTCCTTCCCTCTCTCCTCTCCCTCCTTCTCTCCATCTCTGCATCCATCTATCCTTCTCTCTCTCCCCTTCCCTTCGTCCCTCTCTGCCTCTCTCCACCCCTTCCTCTCTCCACATATCCCTTTCTCCTTTCCTCTCTCCTTCCCTTTGTCCATGTCCTCCCTCCCCCCCCCTCGCCATCAGGTTTGACTACAGTCACAGTGGCTCTCGTCTGACTGAGTAACCTAGGAGACAGGGGGATAGAAGGTCGGAACAGTAGAAGCTGACCTCAGACCCCAGGCAGTCCTGCGTGATGACATCATCCTCTCTGAGCCTGCCATCTACCAGGGCTCCTCTCTGGACTGTTAGCCTACAGCCGTGCGTGTGCATGTGTGTGCCTGTCAGTGCATGCGTGACTGTGAGTATGCTTCAGTGTATGTGCATGTGTCTGTGTGAGAGTGCGTGTGAGTATACGTGAGTGCATGCATGCGAGTGTGCGAGTGCATGAGTACGTGTGTGTGCGTGCGTGCATGCGAGTGTGCGTGCGTGCATGAGTATGTGTGAGTGCATGCATGTGAGTGTGCGCGAGTGCATGAGTATGTGTGAGTGCATGCATGTGAGTGTGCGTGCATGAGCATGTGTGTGTGAGTGCATGAGTGTGCACATGTGAGTGTGTGTGAGTGCATGAGTATGTGTGTGTGAGTGCATGAGTATGTGTGTGTGAGTGCATGAGTATGTGTGTGCGCATGTGAGTGCATGAGTGTGTGTGTGCGTGCATGAGTATGTGTGTGCGCATGTGAGTGTGAGTGAGTGCATGAGTATGTGTGTGTGCGTGAATGTGTGTGTGAGTGCATGAGTATGTGTGTGTGAGTGCATGAGTATGTGTGTGTGTGTGTGTGTGTGAGTACATCAGTATGCGTATGTGTGTGTGAGTGCATGAGTATGTGTGTGTGTGTGTGTGCGTGCATGAATGTGTGTGTGTGTGTGTGTGTGTGTGTGTCAGGAGAGGGCTGTGAAGCCGTTGCTACTGCTGTGCTGCAGCCGGTGGCATGTTCTGCGGTGACGCGGCGAGGCGGTGCGTGTAATCCCAGTCAAACGGATTACTGCTCATTCCTGGCAGAGAGAGAGAATCTGTGCAGCAGAGACTGTGGCCAGACCCAGCCTCGCTCCAGACCCAGCCTCGCTCCAGACCCAGCCTCGCTCCAGACCCAGCCTCGCTCCAGACCCAGCCTCGCTCCAGACCCAGCCTCACTCTAGAGCCTCAACACCCCAGACCAGCCTCACTCCAGACCCAGAACCTCAACACACCCGACCAGTCTCGCTCCAAGCAGACCAGACACTGAGCTGCAGCTCACCACCACCACACAAGCCTTCACTGTGTTCATACCAACACGAGGTAGGCCACCAGGATGTTGTTATAAAAAATAACAATGAGCTTGGGATGAGGGGGGGTGGTGGTGGTGAGGGGGAACAGATGCTCCTTCCTCAGGACTGGAGCAGGGCATTAATCTGCTCATCACTAATCGTCATAACTGGATTCTGCCGCACCTGCCGCTCTGGGTGTGCCAGGAAGGGGAGGAGGAAGAGGAAGGGGAGGAAAGCAGAGGAGGTGGGAGGGAGCAGGGGGAGGAAAAAGGAGGTGGAGAAGAGGAGGAGGGTGGGAGTATGAGAAGGGGGGAGGAGGGAGCCTGCCTTGAAAGCCTGCAGAGGTCAGGCTGTTGGGATGCTCTAGCAGGTAACAGCGTGGTCAAGGGGCGAGCAGAGAGGGCGTGTCTAACATGCAAGCCTGGAGTAACCTCAGGTGTCGCGTCAGCAACCCCCCCTCTCCCCCCCTTGTCCGACAGGTCACGTCACCATGGCAAAGCTCAACACCACAGCTCAACACCGAGCGGTTCAGAGCGTTTGGTTGGAGGGTTAATGATAGCGTTAAGGCCGTGCCTGAACAGTTCAAGCTAGCCTTGTGCGCTGGGCAGGGAGACAGGGGATCACAGGGAGTCCAGCTACGGGAGGAAAGGGATCACTGACCTTTCATACGGTCCATAGAGCCCTCCTGCTTTTTATCTAGGAAATGGTGGAGCAAAAGGAACAAGTTCAACTTTCTGAACGCATCTGCATACGGCTGCACTTCTGAGCGCAGGTTATTGCATGTCAAATGATGTCAAACAACTGTGATTTGATAAAGCACGAGAGAGAGACAGAGAGAGAGAGAGAGAGAGAGACAGACAGAAAGAAATGTTATGAGCCGACAAACAGATGAGGTGGTATGCTGGAGGGAGGACATGGAAATAGAGCTGCAGGAAACAGGCCTTCAAGAATACGGTAGGCTCAGAAGAACATCACAGACAACACACACGTTGCACACACGCGCGCGCACACACACACACACACGCGTTGCACACATGCACGCACACACAGGGATTATCACAAGTAAAAACACACTGTTGAATAAGTAAGAAGGCAGCTCACAACCTCAGATAGTCCAAAGTTGTGATTTATACACATTTAAAGATAAAACACTTTCAGGGATCTCCCTCTTCAGAAAACAGCATTTTGGATGATTAACACCACCTCAGACTGTCCTCTCCTCAAACCCCCTCCTCACCCTCTCCTCCCACACACCTCAGACTGTCCCCTCCTCACCCCCTCTCCTCCCTCCCAGCCAGAGAAGAAGCCGCAGGAAAGTCTTAATACGCAAGTAGCTTAATACTTGATATCTTCATCACAACTAGACACGTGCTATCATTATCATTAGAAGTGGTACTAGAGATAGTATTCCTAGTATCAGTACAATGTCAGTGAGCTGCCCACAGGTGAACAGCCATGATCTGCAGTCTTGACACCGTGACGCTGCAACGCAGCGCCGTCTAAAATAGCACCATATGAACATTTTCCCTGGCATCCCATAATAACTTCACATCAACGTTCTCCCGCATCCCATAATAACTCCACAGCTACAGCTGAGGCCTGACCTGTGACCTGTGCTGCTCTCTCTCTCTCTCTCTCGGCAGAACAAACACAGACTCGACCGTCTTTAATCAAAAACCAATTGTCAGTCCTGGTGAATGAATGGAACCATGAGAAGGCTTTCTATCCAACTGAATAACGAGCGCTCTGCAAGTCTGAGAACAGGGGAGGAGAGAAGACAGGCTAGAAGTAGAGAGACAGGACAGCAGAGAGAGAGCGAGAGAGACAGGCAGAGAGAGGGCAGAGAGAGAGAGAGAGACAGGCAGAGAGAGGCAGAGAGAGAGAGAGAGAGAGCGAGAGAGACAGCAGAAGAGAGAGAAAACCGAGAGAGAGAGACAGGCAGAGACACACGGACAGAAATAGAGAGAGAGACAGGCAAGAAGAGGTCAGAGCAAGAGAGAGTAGAGACACGCAGCAAGAGAGAGAGAAGAGACAGGGTGTGCAGAGACAGAGAGAGGGAGACGGCAGGAGAAGAGATAGAGAGAGAGAGAGAGCGAGAGAGAGAAAGACAGAAAGAGAGAGAGAAGAGACAGAAGAAGAGACACGAGACAGAAAGAGAGACAGAGACAGAAAAGAGAAGAGAGACAGAAAAGAGAGACGAGACAAAGAGAGACCAGGCAGAGAGAGAGAGAGAGAGACAGAGAGAGAGAGAGAGAAGAGACAGAAGAGAGACAGAGACAGAAAGAGAGGACAGACAGAAGAGTCTTAAAAGAGCTCCTCTCCGCCTGTGTTGATTAGAGGCTGCATCCTCCATCTCTCCTGTCTGGAGGGACAGAGTGACCAGACAAGCCAACGGGGCTGTGACAAGACACCCTAGGGCAGGCAGGCTGGCAGACTCCCTCCCCCCCAGGGCCTCGGCTCTCCTGGAGGGGAGCCGGTGGGGTCTGATGAACCAGCAGGACTCTTCTCAGGCAGACGACTGAGGAGAGCCACTTCATCAAAGGACCAACCTCACCTTCAGGAAGTGGGATCAGGGACAAAACAAGCCAGAGGCAGCGAAACAGGATTAGGGAGGATGGAGCGTTCAGGCTGGCAGGCCTGCTTCTGGTGAGGCTCTCTGGATGTCTAACGGCAGGATGCCTAGGGTGCTTGTACTGGTCATGAGTACTGCATGTTCCTTCCTGAAGGCCTAGACCACAGGCCCCACTCAGACTCAGAGCAGAATAAGACGACTGCCTGACAGCACTACACCAGCCCCACACAGAACAAGATGGCTGCCTGACAGCACTACACCAGCCCCACACAGAACAAGATGGCTACCTGACAGCCCTATAACAGCCCTACGCAGAACAAGATGGCTACCTGACAGCACTACACCAGACCCACACAGAACAAGATGGCTACCTGACAGCACTACACCAGCCCCACACAGAACAAGATGGCTACCTGACAGCACTACACTAGCCCCACACAGACTCAGAGCAGAACAAGATGGCTACCTGACAGCACTACACCAGCCCCACACAGAACAAGATGGCTACCTGACAGCACTACACCAGCCCCACACAGAACAAGATGGCTACCTGACAGCACTACACCAGCCCCACACAGAACAAGATGACTGCCTGACAGCAGTACACCAGACCCACACAGAACAAGATGGCTACCTGACAGCACTACACTAGCCCCACACAGACTCAGAGCAGAACAAGATGGCTACCTGACAGCACTACACCAGCCCCACACAGAACAAGATGGCTACCTGACAGCACTACACCAGCCCCACACACACTCAGAGCAGAACAAGATGACTGCCTGACAGCACTACACCAGACCCACACAGAAGAAGATGGCTACCTGACAGCACTACACCAGCCCCACACAGACTCAGAGCAGAACAAGATGGCTACCTGACAGCACTACACCAGACCCACACAGAACAAGATGGCTACCTGACAGCACTACACCAGCCCCACACAGACTCAGAGCAGAACAAGATGGCTACCTGACAGCAGCATAGGATCTTTCTCTAGCGTCTTCTTCACGTGGTCCGACTCTCCCGTGAGAGAACTCTCGTCGATCTTCAGATCGTTCCCCTGGACGAGGATGCCATCAGCAGGTAGCAAGTCACCTGCAGACACAAGGTATGAACGATACAGATCACACTGCACACATCTGATGGACAGAGACACAAGTACTTTCACACACATACACACACACACACACAAAGAGCGTTTCACACACACATGCCAGAGAAGACAAGCAATTTCACACACTCAAGACAGACAGAGACACAAGCGTTTCACATTCACTTTAGAGGAGACACAGGCATTTTCTTACACACTCCAGAGACAGAAACACAAGTGTTTTCACACGCGCACACACGCACGCACACACACACAAGAGCCCATCCCTGCTTAGTCCCATCCTATATGGTCTAAGGACAGGGGATGTTCTGGGATGGTTGTCCATTTGCTGAAGTAATTTGGACATTGTTTATTGTTTACCTTGCTTTGCTGTTTATATACATGTTCTATGTTTGCACTTCCCTGCCACAGTCAATTCTGTGCTTGTGTATCTTGCATGGCGAATAAAAACCCAATTCCGATTACCATATTTGATTTGTGCGATGTCCCCCACCACGATCTCAGCCACGGGGATCTGGATAACCTGCCCCCTGCGAGCCACAGTAAACCTCTGCTCCTGCTCGATCCTGCTCTGCAGGCCTCGGAACTGCTTCTCTTTGCTCCAGTCGTTGAAGGCCGTCACCAGCACCACACACACCACGGAGAGCAGGATGGCCGCGCCCTCGATCCAACCCGCCTCGGACTCTCCCTCGTCCTCCACCCCGCCCGCTGCTTTCCCACAGTCTGTAGGGACAAACGCAACACTGACTCCATCATCTGACTTACGCTCGTATATGCATCCATCTCTCATCCATCTCTCATCCATCTCTCATCCAGCACACAGTACAGCAGGCAGATAATCATTCCGAGAGAGTCTAGAGTTTGCTGAAAAGCATTGAAACCTAGTTGCAGGATGTCTGCAAACGACAGCCAATCGTATTATATGTTACATCACAGAAAGCCAAAGGCATCTCTAGTACCGGTGAAGATTCATGACAACAATATTCTTACGTTATTCTTTTCCCTAAAGCTTGGAGGAATATTATTGCTATAAAGGACAATTTTACTGGCATGAATGTTGCTGGCATAGCTACAGCCTGAGATGGTTCTAAAAGTCGAAGATTATCATGGTAGTGCAAGAGTGAGTAGATGTTCATGAGGAGGTGCTTACGATCTCTTTCTGCATCTGGAGGTCTATAAAAAGAAAGGCCTAGTGAGACTATGGCTGCCACTTCTAGGATGATGAGAGTCACGTCTTGTAACGCCTCCCAAACTAACTGAAGAAAGGTTTTTGGCTTTTTTGGAGGTATTAGGTTCGCCCCGAAAACTTCTTTTCGCTTCTCGAGGTCAGCAGGCTGTCCACTTAGACCTGCGGAGAGAGAGAGAGAGAGAGAGACAGAGGGAGGGAGAGAGAGACAGACAGAGAGGAGACAGACAGACAGAAGAGAGACAGAAGTGAGACGGAGAGAGAGAAGAGAGACAGAGAAAGAGACACAGACAGGGAGAGTGAAGAGAGACACAGACAGAGAAAGAAAGAGACAAACAGGGAGACAGACAGAGAGGAGAGAGACAGAATTAGAATACCACTTATCAATGTCACAATTTTGTAGTTCCATGTCAAAACAGAGTGGGAACACAGTGATGTTGATGCCATCTACTGCCTTTGCTTGTGTGTGGCAGTGTAGGAAGAGTCCAAGGTGTTCTTAAAGACGAAAAGCAGGCAGGAGGTTGCTTAGCGAGGGAACTAAGGTCGACAGTCAAATCTAGTTTCCTCAGAATGTCACTAGAAAGGTCAGGGAGCTTGCGTTTTGTCAGTGTCCTCCGCCAAAAAATGACTTCCCAAAGGGCATCACCATTTCTGACAGGCCATGTTTCACAGACTCATTACTGTTCCAACAGTGTGATCAGCCCCGACAGCTAAACCCATTCAATCTTCACACACAGCAAGCCCAACACGGCCTCAGTCGCAACGATGTGAAGGTGATCAATTCAACAGTGAGCCCACACACCCACACACACACACTGGATTTCACAGGAGGAATTATCCACTATAAACTGGAACCACGGCAACCATTTTAGATTCAGAGAATGCTATGCCTGCCTCCGAGTCCCTGCCTCCGAGTCCCTGCCTCCGAGTCCCTGCCTCCGAGTCCCTGCCTCCGAGTCCCTGCCTCCGAGTCCCTGCCCTACACTGCCTCTACAGAGCTATTCAACTGCGCACACACATGCGCGCACACACGCGCAGGCTCACATAGAGAGAGACCCTTTGACATGCTTGCTCTCTGACTCTCCTGTATTCAAAGCAGGGTCAACATGAAAAGGGACCTTGGTGCTCCTGATGCGCTTTCAGCTCTATCCACGCGTCTGTGTGGCGGGGCCCCCTGTCTGTGTGGCGGGGCCGACCATGCAGTTAGCAGCCAGGAAGACAGAGGGGCGGGGAGGGAGGGAGGGACTGTGGAAACTGCTGATGACAGCCAGGGCACGGGGCTGAGTGCAGAGCTGCAAGCAGAGAAGACAGGAGGAGAGGACAGGCAGCGAGGAGGCGAGAGGAGAACAGCCAACATTCACACGTGTGTGTGTGTGTGTGTGTGTGTGTGTATGTGTGTGAGAGAGAGAGCACCCGCACAGTCTGCAGGCACGGAGAGAGATGGTGACATCACAGGGGTGTGATTGGTACGTGCTGCCGGGTAGGAGGGGTGAGGAAGGGTGCTGAGGAGGGATGTAATAATCAACCAAGGAATATCTACAGCGTATCTACTGTGTTGTCGCTCTCTCTCAGAGCGCCTCTCTCTCAGAGCGCCTCTCTCTCAGAGCGCCTCTCTCTCAGAGCGCCTCTCTCTCAGAGCGCCTCTCTCTCAGAGCGTCTCTCTCTCAGAGCGTCTCCACAGCCAAACACTCACATCAAGGTCCTCTTCTATCCGGTTACAACTGATGACATGCTCACACCACATTCAGCACAGGAACACGAGGGGGAGAGGGAACAGTGGGAGAGGGAGCGAGGGGAGAGTGGGAGAGGGGGCGAGGGGAGAGTGGGAGAGGGCGAGGGAGGAGGGGAGAGGGCGAGGAGAGTGAGAGCGGGCGAAGGAGATGGAGAGGCGAGCGAGGGAGAGTGGGAAGAGAGCGAGAGAGAGGACAGAGAGTGGAGAGGAGCGAGGGGAGAGTGGGCGAGGGGGAGGACTGGGACGATCCATCAACCCCGGTTAGGGAGGAAACAGGGACGATGACAGGGGACAG
>BROE01000027.1:11185213-11251587 GCA_036571765.1 Plecoglossus altivelis
GGACGCATGTCTGGTGCTCTGTCCCACGCAGGACTGAGACCTCCCTCGCCAGGGCTGTCGCTCGCCCTCCTCTCCGATTCTCGACGCCTGTAATTAAAACACGTTGACAGCTAACGATCCCCCACCCCCTATCCCACGCTTTTCCATTTTCCTGTCGTTTTTTCCTCCCCTCTCTGTCTGTGCGGTTGTTATATACACATTAGTGATAGAGGAAGACTAACAACCTGTCATCAAACAACAGAGAGCGTCCCATCGCTAACAGAGCGTCTGAACACAGGAGCTAATCATCAACTCTCTCGCTGGCTTGTCCTTGTTTAACCTCCCCCCTTCAAAAGCGCTCATGACGGCCAGAATTCTGCCAAGGGGGTTTCAGAGCAGCCCCTCACCTACACACAGTGATTGCAGAGGCGAATGATTAAAAAGTTTACAACCTCCAACTATGTGTTGTCTTGTCTGCATAGGAGAAGCCCACAGAGGCAGCTGCTGTTAGGTCCTGGTGCTGTGTAAGATGAAGGGGGCAGTCAGGTAAGTGCTGGGAGTCAAGGTGTTCAACATGTGGGACAAAACACTCAACGTATCAAAGGAACATAAGGGTTCTGATGGGGATTCTTGCTGCAAAAGTAAAAACTGGAGGGGGGGGGGGGTTGAGGGTGGTGGGCAGGAAACGGTTAACAGATTAGAAAGGGATTTAGATTTGAGAAATAGCCCGCTAACTAATTATAAATCCTTTTTCGATTTTCAAGCTCCTGTAATCTTAAATGACGGCTTAATTTGCCGGGCTGGCGCTGAATGAGCCGATTGAAAACACAAGTGTGAGACGTCAGTGGCAGGGGGTCATGTGGAGAGCCCCCTGCTGAGAGAGAACACAGCACAGCCACTCCACTTTATCAGCTGCAGCAGCCTCAGGGACCGGACCAGCTGCTCCAGCAGGGGCCCAGTGTGCACAGGACCACTGAGCGCTCAGATCCACCCAGCGCAGGGTGGGGTGGAGGGGGTGGACACGGTGGAGGAAGTGGTGAGGAGAGGGTGGACATGGAGGGGATGGGAGTGGAGGTGGTGGACAGGGTGGTGATGGTAGACAGGGTGGAGGTGGTAGAGGAGGTGGTAAAGGACATGGAGGGGAGGGCATGGGGGTGGTAGAGGAGGTGGAGAAGGTAGAGGAGGTGGTAGAGGACGTGGAGGTGATGGGGTGGAGATGGCAGAGGAGGTGGAGGGGATGGGGGTGGAGATGGTAGACAGGGTGAAGATGGCAGAAGAGGTGGAGGGGATGGGGGTGGAGATGGTAGACAGGGTGGAGGTGGTAGAGGAGGTGGAGATGGTAGAGGAGGTGGAGGGGATGGGGGTAGAGATGGTAGACAGGGTGGAGGTGGTAGAGGAGGTGGAGATGGTAGAGGAGGTGGAGGGGATGGGGGTAGACAGGGTAGACAGGGTAGACAGGGTAGACAGGGTAGACAGGGTAGACAGGAGGACATGGAGGGGAAGGAGGGCAATGGCCGAGGTGAGGTAGAGAAGAGTAGGTGAAGAAATGGTAGAGGGATGTAAGGTAGGGACGTGGACGGTGATGGGGTGGGGGGGAGGATGGTTTGCACGAGGAGGTTGGAGGGGATGGGTCGGGGGTGTTTTTGGAGGGAGATTGGTCTAGACAGGGTGAAGATGCAGAAGATGGTGGAGGGATAGCTGCATTCTTGTTTAGATCTTAGGGGAGTGGTTGGAGGGGAGAGTGGTCGAGGTGGGGGGGGAATATGTGTGGTGATTTGTCGGTAGACAGGGGTTGGAGGTGGTAGAGGAGGGTGGAGATGGTTAGAGGAGGTGCAGGAAGGTTAGGGTGGGGTAGAGATGGAGACAGGGTGGAAGTGGTAGAGAGGTTGGAGATGGTAGAGGAGGGTGGAGGGGAGGGGGTAGAGATGGTAGACAGGGTGGAGGTGGAGATGGTAGAGGACGTGAAGGGGATAGGGGTGGAGATGGTAGACAGGGTGAAGATGGCAGAAGAGGTGGAGGGGATGGGGGTAGAGATGGTAGACAGGGTAGAGATATTAGACAGGGTAGAGAGGGTAGACAGGGTAGAGATGGTAGACAGGGTGGAGATGGTAGAGGAGGTGGCAGGGGATGGGGAGGATGATAGACAGGGTGGAGGTGTAGAGGAGGTGGAGGAGGGTAGAGGAGGTGGAGGGGATGGGGGTGGAGATGGTAGACAGGGCATGGGGGTGGTAGAGGAGGTGGAGATGGTAGAGGACGTGAAGGGGATAGGGGTGGAGATGGTAGACAGGGTGGGAAGGTGGTGTGGGAGGGGAGGTGGAGATGGTAGAGGAGGTGGAGGGGATGGGGGTAGAGATGGTAGACAGGGTGGAGGTGGTAGAGGAGGTGGAGGGGATGGGGGTAGAGATGGCTTGCTGATGCAGCTTAAGGCTGTTTGAACTCCAGCTCTGTGATGAGATGCTGAAAAGTCGCACTAGATGATTTGAGATGAATCGCGATGCTTTGGAGAGGAATAACCAACGATTTAAAAGTTCTGATGTGATTTCAGAGGGAGCAGATAAAGACAGACAGCAGGGAAGGAAACCAGCTTCCTGCAGACCACATCAGCCTGCAGACCACACCTGCCTGCAGACCACATCAGCCTGCAGACCACACCTGCCTGCAGACCACATCAGCCTGCAGACCACATCAGCCTGCAGACCACACCTGCCTGCAGACCACACCTGCCTGCAGACCACATCAGCCTGCAGACCACACCTGCCTGCAGACCACACCTGCCTGCAGACCACACCTGCCTGCAGACCACATCAGCCTGCAGACCACACCTGCCTGCAGACCACACCTGCCTGCAGACCACATCAGCCTGCAGACCACACCTGCCTGCAGACCACACCTGCCTGCAGACCACACCTGCCTGCAGACCACATCAGCCTGCAGACCAGTTTGGAAGGGGGATGTTTCTGACAGCCAAATGCAGACACTAATGTCTGATCGCTGTGACCTGCACTGACAGGTTCTGTTGATCTGACAGAGGATCCGCGCTCCGTTATCAAAACCCAGAAGAAACGAGTCGATCAAAACACAAAACTGCTATTATTTGGCAGGCTTGTCTCTCGCACAGACAGCTACTTGTGTTGCGCAACACCCCATTATTGATACACAACTTCACACCTGATATCATTCTGGTTCCTACGACAACCCTGCCCCTTCAACAGGGATGCAGAGGCCTGACTCCAGGATTGAGGCAGTTCTACAGGAGAGGTATGACTCCCTGGACTGCTTTAATCTGGGATCAAACTGAAAATCCCTTCCCCCAAGAGTTCATGCAAGGTCAGGTCGGCGATTAGGCAGACTGTCTACAAAGATAGAGAGAGACAGAGAGAGACATAGAGAGAAAGAGAGAGAGAGAGAGACAGAGAGAGATGGGAAGAGTCAGACAGAGAGAGAGTGCACGAGACAGACAGAAAGAGAGACAGTCAGACTACTGGACTGTAGTGCTGAAGCGGCACGTTCCCTGAGGTGACGCTGCACTTGAGCAGGGTGTGATGTATTGGTCTACTGAGCTAACAGGGCAGAGCACCAGGCTGTGAACAGCAGCCCAGTAAGGAGGTCCTGGCTAGTCAAGAATTAAATAACAGACCCCAAGCGATGAAGTCCAGACAGCCAGCTAGCCAGCCCAGCCAGACAGCCAGCCAGACAACCAGCCAGCCAGCCCCAAGAGGAGCAGTGATTTGTCAGTTTGTCTCCAGGGCACAGCGAGGGAGACAGCAGTCAGCTCAGCAGGAGAGCCAAGCAGAGCTGTTCCGGAGATGATGTCACGTCTTGCCCTCAACGCTAAAACTTCACACTGACCCACTGCACACCCTCCTGTCCTGACCGCCACACTGAGGAGGACTTACTCACACGCACGTACACAAACACACACACACACACACACACACACACACACACACACACACACACACATGTGGAACATTGACCTGCCCCACAGTCTGGTCTGGTGCCCAGGCAGACAGCTGGTCTATCAGAACCTCAGAACAAACACACACAAACAAACACACACGCACGCACACACACACACACGCACACACACAGGGAGGTGAGAAGTGAGAGGGGGCAGACCCACAAGCCCAGAAATAGAGCTTGCCTGGGTTAGGTCAGTCCCACCCTGCCTGACCACCTGTCTGGCATATGAGCTTTCCAAGGAAGTGATGTCAAGGTAAAGTAGATGACACAGCCAATGACACGGTCTCAAGACAACACGTTAGCCACACAACATTACCAACCAAACATTTTCTTTTCTACTAGACCCCGCCCCCCCCACGCTCATCTGAACCAATGAGGAGGGAACAGAATGAAAACAGTTGTGATGATGGAGACTGAGGATGAGTAAGTCGGGTATCTACCATCTACAGGCGACGTTTTCAATCTGGAACAGAGTCCTTGAACATCTCCGTACGATTCCCCTATTTTGTGTATGGCCTCTGCCCCCCGCAGTTCCATGAGGGCCCGAAGGTCTTTGAGTGAGCAGCCAAAAGGTGCATCGTGATTGGCCTCCAACATGGAGTTCTTCACCCCGCTGTATGAGTTGTTGGCCATCCTGTCTACCACCCCGCTGGCTCAGCTACGGTGACGTCCCAAAAAGGGGTGGTGGTGGTGGGGGATGTGGGGTGGGAGGGGTGGGCAAGAGGGGGGGGGAGAGGAACGAGTTCTTAAATCCTCAAGCGAGCCGGGCCGGCAGTAGTTCCCATAAACAGCTCGAGTCCTTCAGAGACGGGTCGAGTTGGACTCCAGGTAGTTGCAGGACTCGCTCAGATCAAAAGCCATTTCCCCACGACGACGGATGGTCAGGTCCTATTCTGTCATGTTGACGTCCGCTGGCTGAAAACACACCATCCAAGGGTCTGGAGGAGGGAGAGAGAGAGAAAAAGAGAGACAGAGACACAGAAAGACAGAGAAAGAGAGACAGAGAAAGAGAGAGAGACAGACAGAGACATAGAAAGAGAGAGAGACAGAGAGAGACAGAGACAGGGGAAGAAAAAGAGAGAGAGTGAGAGGGAGGGAGGGAGAAAAGTGTCACTTAACGAAACAGTTAACAAATCAAACAGCATTAAGAGTGTTTTGAGGTCCTTGGTGCAGGCGAGCTCAAAGCTGAAAGGCGTGCAGACAGCACTACTACATGATAACTTCTGCAGGAGATACTATGGAGATACAGGAGTTACCTGTCTCTAAAAATAACCTGCCAACCCCAGGTCACTGGCAGGAGCTCAATGTGAGATTTTACCCTTTTGAAGGAAGGAGGGATACGTCCCTCTTTGATGATGCGTGCGAAGAAACACCTGACAGACACTGACAACAGCAGCACTCAGAATGAAGCGAACCTTTTTCTTTTTAATCATCACAACTATGTCGTTTTCTGCAACGTTTCACGGTTTGTGAATATCTTCTCAATCAAAACACTGCAGCTGCATGTCCATCAAGATTTCACACCTGCCTGACTTTAAACTGACCTTATCGTTAACTTTGACTAGCACTAAATCTTGGGAATGGGGCAAGGCTGGGTGAATGATTACACCCCCCGACAAGATTCCTGTTCCATCGTACAAGAACAAACCCTTATCTCTGGCACTGGGGGGGAGGGGGGGGGGAGACAGTGACTAGACTAATGTCAATATGCCCCTCCCCCCTCCCCTCCCCCCCTCCCCACCAGATGAATTTGATTGAACAAGTCTCTTCCTGGGGTTCGTGACATGCCGCGTTCGCACCAATCAGATGGTCTGAAAAAGAGGAAGTGAGACGCAGCCTAATTTGCACAAGCATCTCGCCCATAACGTCCTCGATACAAGCGTGTCAATTTGCTGACAGGCCACGAGAAGGATGGTAAGGGGGCTGGACAGGCGCGTCTCTGGAGGGATATACCCGCGAGGACGTGGGTGGAACTTCCTACTCTGATTAAGCAGTTCTGTCTCTGGTCGAGAGGGAACCAGCTGGCCAACCACTTGAACTGACTGCCTGAGTTAGTGTCTGTCTGCTCCTGCTGGAACGCAACAATCTGAACCAGCAACAATCTGCATCCTTATCGTCGAACCGTTTCCAACAACAAACTCTCCTCTTCCGTTGATGTAGAGAAAATACGCTGCCACAAGGACGACCGCCATCGTTCGAGTGCGATCTAGTTTTTCTCAAAACGACCAAAAGAAGAAAAAAAAAGAAAAATGGGGAGCTTGCGACCTACTCTTGGAAACTATTCTGTCACACACTGAATTTCTATTTGGGGCCATCTGTCATGGAAACAGGATAGGATTTATAATTCATTACTCGACATAATTGCAGGGCTGGTTGCATTTCTGAGGTGACACTGAGCCTCGTTTCTGGGGGAAATACCTCTATGCACCGGCCGCAAGTTAAGGGTGAGGTCTTAAAACATAAGCAGAGGTCTCCGCCGAAAATATTTTCACGTGGTGTTTTTACAGTTATCAGATGTGTGAAAACACAAAGTGAAACTTTTACTGCCGTCTCAGTGGAACTAGTGCTCCGCTTATAGATTTTACCACCACGTGACAGAAAAAGGGAAAATAAAAATGCTTTTCTGAAGTTCTTGATCAAAACCTTACTGGCTTTTACGGTGATTTTTTACCTGAGAACGTCGACCTTGAACTAACCAATAGCATCTCTCCACCACAACACCAAGGAACATAACTCATACAAATAATCACTGTGCCAAATGACTTCTCTCATCTATTTCAGTGTACAAAAGTGTTTTTCACTCGTCGCCCCCACGAACATATCCGAGTTGCCCTTAACAGCAGCGTGTACACACAGTCCATATGGTCCATGTTCCAGCGCACTAATGGAGGCCCGCAGTTGTGTACCAGGTCTGGGATCCCCCACCCCTAGGCCTTGGGTCCCCCACCCCTGGGCCTCGGGTCCCCCACCCCTGGGCCTCGGGTCCCCCACCCCTGGGCCTAGGGTCCCCCACCCCTGGGCCTAGGGTCCCCCACCCCTGGGGCCTCGGGTCCCCCACCCCTGGGGCCTCCACCCTGGGGCCTCCACAACAGGCCTTCCCCCTTCAACAAGCCACAGCTGCTCCTCACACGAAGGAAGCGCCAACATTTGCTACATGCTGACAGTTTCGGGTTGCGGGTGCGGGTCACATGTCACAACAGTGGAAAATCATTTTGAATGGATATAAGAGCAAATAGCTGGCATGGTATAGCTGAATAAAGACTATGTGGGTAAAGTTAACCCTTTGTTTAGATCTTTACCAGAATCGAAGCCTTCACTTGCTAAGGGATCCAAACAGAGCAGTGACTACAATACCAGACAGGAAAAAAGTCCTATGGCCTTGCAGTTTAGTCTCAGTTTGTATAAGCATAGCAGCTTAATGAAGAAGGGAAAAAAGGCATTTTAAAAATACTTTGGAGGCATAACAGACAACACCCAGAGGTTAGAGCTGGTGAACGACTAAGAAATGCCTTTCAATCTAAGGAAGCCCTCCTGGTCACGGTTGGCAGTTTGGAGCTTTCGATGTGCCAACTTTCTCGCTGCAAGTCAAGGACAGCAATTCCAGGGATCCCTCTGCTACAAGGGCTGGGGTGTGTGTGTGTGGGGGGTGTGGTGCTATATTTAGCTTCCCCTACACTGTCCCCCTCCCTAACAGTCCAAGGCTGAAGTGGGCCAGGGCGTGTAAACGTGAAGGGTACAGATCTCTGAATGGTTACAATCTCTAAGGGAACCACTTCACACCCGACAAGACTGAATACTACTTAGGTTAACGCTCTACCAGAGCGGCATACACACATCCCACTCATGTTGAAACTCAAGAGGGGTTCTGCTGAGGCAACTAGAAAGCAACATGGGGGCTTTTTTCGCTCATCCCTGCCTTTATTTGCGAAGGTAAATAACAACATTTACATTTTGTTTTCAAATAAACACCCTTCTACACAACAACTTACAGAAACCGTGTTACGCCTGTCCTGTAATAGAAAAGGCGTCGGATCATGGAGCAAGCGGTTAAGGCTATTTGTCTTTCTTTTCTTTTTTTTACGACCACACGGTGTAAAATATTCAAGAATAAACCGTCTTTGACCAGTTAGCTTTGAAGATGAGAGGCCTCTAAAGTTCTTTGTTATCTGTGACTCTACTGTGCAGCTTTGTGGACACAAGTCCTGCTGCTATTTGCTACCACAGTGTGACCTTGATGCCCCCACTATATCAGAGCCAGCATGGGGGGGGGGCACTTCCCAGCTTTCGTCCAATGGCGTGCTCCGTACCAAAGTACACTTTGACGTGCTGATACTGGTTGCTGAAGCATAGGTCTAGACCCAAAATGAGACAGATTTAGGCTATTTGTTTATTACAAAGCCAGGAGGAATAGTGTGTGTTTGATAGCACAACAGACACGGCTATTTCAGAGAAATATGCTAAATGTTCAGAACTGATTTAACTCAAACCAGCGTTAGCATTTCGTTTAAAAGATTATGCTGGAAGAAAGAGGGTAAATGAACTCTTCAATTTGGCTTCACTAAAGCACTAATAAATCAGACATTACTAGCCCCTCAGATACAACTACAAGTACTACTCTCCTTGCTGACTAGGGGACAACAATAACTAGTTCAATCTGCATTTTCAGCAAAGAGTAACATTATTAAAAAAGGGTCCTTAATGGTACAGCGGGAAACTATTTTTAGGTGTCCATGATAGCCTACATGGGGTTGAATGTCACCACAGATTAACGTATCACAAAGGCCTTTGCTGCGTCTTACATAAACAATATAGCCTTCTGCAAATAAGGGGCTCAGTTACCAAAGTTTCCACTGACGGGTTTTAAGGTGGATTACAATGGTCATTTCTTTTATATGATGCAGAAGATTTCTTATTATGAGAACAGCCTTTGAGGAAAACCCCACACGCAAATGTGTGAAACACCAGAATAGGCAAACGTTAAAAAAGGCTTATTTTCGTGATTAACATGGATTCCAGGCATCGACACAACTCTTCAGTTCAAGCAAACACTAACTAGGCCTTAAAGGAGCAAAATTTACCCCTCAAATGGACGAGGGTATCATTTTTAACATGATCAGAAGTGTCCCGTAAAAACGTCGTAAATACAACTATCTGACGGCTACAAATCCCGTCAAATCGAGCAGCGGAAACTCAAAAAGTGGACTCATCCTGAACATATGACAGATTAGTTTACAGCAAGAAACGCTCATCCGTCACCCTTCGATCAAATAAGCGTAACGTGATTAGAGAAATAATATTGGTGCTGTGATACACATGAATCAACGTATATCACAGGTCAATACTTCTAATCTTACATGCTGACAACGAATGATTATTCAACACTACCTGGCCAAGAAAATGTTCATTTTAAGACCTAAAGTCTGCAGCACGCAGCCAGGGATAAATACTTTGCAGGCGACTGGAGTAACACGAGTGCCATTTTAATAGGATAACGACTGATCTGTTCATCTACACACCAAAAGGTGATCAGCTACTGGCATTCAGACCCGCATACAATTCAGAAGCTTAACGGTTCGTCAACGACAAAATCTATATAGAATATCTCCACTCAAGGTCAAAATATGAACGTCGTTCGATATCATACATGCTGTTTAGAACAAAATCATATCTACAGTGCTTCGTATAATTATATACAACTTGAAATTGCTGTGCGCCAGGTCGTTAACGGGCACTTTTCACTGCTTTAGACGTGAACATTACGCCAAGTAAAGTATGTTGTGGATAACGTTAAATACCAGCTCTACCTGAATGACTACAATCCGCAACAGTTTTCCCCCCATTAAGAGTTTCTTCAATAATAACGTTATCAGAAACTAGTTATCTGGTTAGCTACAGACCTAACAGCCATTTAAGCAAACGTCATGTTCTACATGAGAGTGGCATCAACGTTTAGCGATCTGAATAACTTCAGATCAACATATTGCACGGTTGTCGTCGGAATTTGATTTGAATTGCAGAGCAAACATGGGAAAAATGACGTTATTTGACAAGACGGAAACCCATTCACGTTAGTTGGAAGTTAGCTAGCAAGCTGACGTTACGTTCTTAAAATAATCGTCCAGGTATTGCTACACTAGTCATCCAGAATGTAGAGAATGTAGCTGGTGTTAGCTGTCAAAAATATAAAACAAGCTAGCAAGCTACCGACTGCATATCAACACAAGCGTGCAGGCGTTTCACCCGGTGTCTACGGAATCCTCTCAAATCCACCATGGCTGGAAACGCTACTAGCTAGCAAGACAGTCAAGTACTGAAACGATGCCAACGTAAGGTACAGTATGAAGTGTCATAACGGAAACGAGAAATCCGACAAAGCATGAGTAAATGTTGTCGCCTTTGCCATTTCAAACTTAACGTTAATGATGTTGGCGTAGCCATTATGGAAATATCCACCATGGTACGTCCCTGACACTGCATGTCAGTACTTTACGTGGAGCTAAGCTACTAGCTAGCTAATGAGCTCCGAAGCACTCGGACAGACGAATTCACTCATATTTCGCTAGCAAATTACAAATCAAATCGGTTCGTTTTGAATAAGGCAGACAGGCTACGGAAGATGACCACACACGATACAACAGCATTTGTAGCTATCAACGGTACATTTTAACCCACAGTGAGCTAGGAGCGATTAAAAACTACATTCTACCGTGATTCCGTCTTGTTCTCCAGTTGACTAGCTCTAGCTAGCTCGCTAGTTAAGTTAATAAAGGAGTATTTACCGTGAAAGCAGTTTATAAACGTTTCTCAGATAGCTACCTGGTCAGTACCACTAACAACCACCTTCAAGTGTCAACGAGCTTTTCGAAACTGCAGCGCGTGCATTTGCACACACTTTTGAAAATCCCGTCCCGCTACCCGGTGGTTTACCGACGCCAAACCAGAGCTCCAAACGTCAACTCACGGGCTAGGCTGTGCAGTAGTCATAAACACACAACAATCTAACGCTCACTTGAACATGCAAATGTGTCCGGAATGTCTCAAAATGAACTAACGTTTAAATGTTTCTTCGTAAAGTCACGTTTGACAACGTGTGTCCCAACTAAAGCTGTACAAGTGAATAACAAGGAGCGTTAATTGCGTATCAGATGGCGTCTTGCACGAGTGTCAAATGTTCTCTCACCAAACATGAAGCTCGCAATCTACAGCCGCACGAGCAGCGGTACGTCAATGAGCTAGCTATAACTGGCTAACGCTTACCGTTATATTACATTTGAGGAAACAGGAAAGACCGGTTGATACACATGGATATTTATTTTGTCGCTAATGTCGACTGCTAATTAAATGCTAGGTAACAGTAGAGAAAAATACCTCAAATGATACTTACTCCGTTCCCTGAATATCACCTCAGATCCTTTTCTCTCTTTCGCTCTCCCTTAGTCTCACCACAAACTACCCTTCTCTCCCCAATCTGAGGTAAAATCCCGCCCACTCCACTGTCACAACATCGCTAGGGACATGTGATGCACGTCGGGAGGATGGGCACGGATACTAATGTACATCCCCATTGGCTTAACCGACATATCAGTCGCCTGTGGAAACGGTTACGTCATGATCCCCCTCGCTCTCCCTTTTTTTTTTTTTTTTTTTTTCACTCAGTCGCTCTTTATGATACGCAAGATTTATATTCATTTGCCTTTTAATATGATAAAGCCGGCACTCAGCTAGCAGTGCATTCTGCAAGCTCACAGCAACCATCGCCTTGTTCGAACTCCACCCACGACACAAGCGCTCTCCCAGCGCTAATCACCTAACTCTCTTTCCTGACGTAGCCTTTATGCAAAAATGTACTAGTCCATTGGGTTATCATGTGCCGTTGTCACTGTCGCAAACTTGAGTGCATTAGTAAAGGGGGGGGCGGGTGGGGTGAGGGCGAGGTGTTAAAACACTCAATTCTCTTCAAACGAAGTTTAGTTCCAATTGAATGTGACAATAGTTCACTGTTGAATTTGACCGAGCCATTACATTTCAATTACAAGTCTCACACCTCAACTCTTAAGATCCTCCTGTGAGCTTCTGTGTCCTGTTTACACACCCTTCCTTACCAACACAAGCATTACAGTTGTAGCCCCAATGCCACAGCGCACATACACACAATGTGCACTAGTTGCCTTCATTGTCTAAATGACAATGGAGTCTTTTAACAACCAATAAAACTACTTTATTACGGCGGTAGTTTTGCCGTACAGCCTAAACTAAATACTCAAGGTTTATATCGTTATTTCATCCTAGGTTCATCAAAGTTTACTGAGGAATCTTAGTTTACGATGCTGCTAAATGAGGTCAGTGCATTGGTGGTGGATGCTTCTGCAGGTTGTAATGTGTATTGATGCAAGTGTGTGTTGATTTAATGTGTTGGTTGTATGTGTAGCTGGTTAATGTTTGGATTTCCATTATGAGAAGTGCCAGAGCAGCGTGTCCTGCTCGTGTGTGATTGTGTGTGTTTTTGTGCATGTGTGTATGTGGTGTGCCATGTGTGTATGTTTGTATGTGTGTGTGGTTGTCGGGTTGAGTGCGTGCATGTGGTGTGTGTTTGTGTTCATGTTCGGAATGTTGTGTTGTGTGTGTATGTGTGTGGTTGTTTGTGTGTGTGTTTTTTTGTGTGTGTGTATATGTGTTTTATTTTAGTGTACTTGTAATGTAAACCTGGATTGTGTGTGTGTTTGTGATGTGTGTTTGTGTGTGAGCAGTGTGACGGGCTTTTCATGCGTGTGTGTCTTCGCTGGGTGGTGTTGGCGTGTGGATGCGTGTGCTGGTTGTTGCGTGTGCGCGTTCGTGTGTTAATGTAAGAGAAGGTGTGAGTACCTAACTACAACCCACTCAGCTGGTTAGTTTAGACACATTTACATTTCTACATCCTTCTGATTCAGTTGCTTGCTTGGCCATTTATGATTCATTGTTGGACCTGAAGAAGAAAAACAAGAAACAAGAAACAAGATCATGAACAGAGGACAATGTGTCTGTTGTTCTCCTCAAACTGAAGGATGTCTGTTGTGCTGGGCCATCTATCATTCACTGGAGCTGCACAGGAACAGCTTCAAATGACAAGCGGGGAAAACATTGCACATGTTCAGGGTGGTGTAATTCATACTGAAACTGTGGTAATGTTCTACTAGAAAGTCTAAGTTTAAGCTTCTGTTAGTGGTTGTATGGTAGTAACAGTGGGAAGTGCTACTTGTGGCTGTTGCAATAGTTTAATCAGGGCCCTGTACCCAGATTGAAAAGAAAATACTTATTTGACCCAGAGTATCTTATTCTGTCAGAACAAGCGTCCAGTGGTGAGAGATAATGTTGTTTCTAGACAAGGCCCAAAGATCTGCTTTCTATGCACCTTCCTTTCTAAACATCTTACAGTGTCAATCTTTACTTCAGGAGTTCAAACCAGAGCCATTTCACCACAGGCTTCAGCAGATGATATTTATCTTCACTTCTAAAAGTGAAATGTAGGCCTCCGCCACACAAACAAGATCCCTCTCGGGGTTGTAAACCCTGCAGAGCAGAGGGAGTAACAATCCTATTTTTATTTGTGCTATTTTCCAGTTAAGAGTCTCTGGTTTGGTGCCTCCCATTGGAGGCCTGTAGCGTTCTGCCAGCCCTGAAGCAGATGACCTTCCAACACAGAGGAGACGAACACAGACGCCTTCCAACTCTCCATCTCTCTCTCTCTCTCTCTATCTCTCTCTCTCTCTATCTCTCTCTCTCTCTCTCTCTCTCTCTCTCCTCTCTGTCTTGCTCTCTCTCTCTCTCTCTCTTTCAAATCTCATTCCATCTCTCTCTTGCTCTCTCTTTTTCACACATAAACACACACTTTCAAACCCCCCCTCTCTCTTTTCTCTCTCTCTCTATCTCTCTCTCTCTCTCTTTCTGTATCCCCTCCTCTCTCCTTCAGTTAGTACAGGGTTACTCCTTTACAAGGCCCTCTGTCTCTCTGTCTTTGAATACCACTCAGGGGCGATGGGATGCGGCTGCCATGCAACAGAGATGCAACTCGTGTTTGATGAGCCTGAGTGCGTGCGAGCACTCAAGCGTGCGCACACACACGCACACACACACATACACACACACATACACACACTCACACACACACACTCACACACACATACACACACGCGCACACACTCACACACACATACACACACTCACTCACACACACATACACACACTCACTCACACACACACACACACACACACGCGCACGCGCACACGCACACGCACACGCACACACACACACACTCACACACTTGGAAGTGTATACCTCCCATACACACACACACACACGTATGCCCACACACACACTTACATGTATACCCTCTCATACACACACACACACACACACACACACACAGGTGTATACCCTCCCATATACACATACTCTTTCTCTCTCTCTTTCTCTCTCTCTTTCTCTCTCTCTCACTCACTCACTCACTCACAGGTGTATACCCTTCCGTACACACACACACGTACGCGCTCACACACACTCACTCACTGTCTTGAGACTCTAATAAAGTCATTAGAATAGCTCATTAAAAGTTGGATATCAAAAGTTGGTAAATCAAATAAGAGCATAATGTATTGCAATGTGGAGCTCTCTCTGTGTGTGTGTCTCTTCATAACAAGATTATCGTCTACCAGTACGAGACTGGAAAGTAATGCTTGAGGTCTTTACTGTACACATAAATACGGGAGCCAATTAATTAGAATCATGCTCCCTGTCCTGCTGACAGTGTTTATGTGAGCTATGTTGACATACCTAATCAGGGAATTAATCATCTTAAGATCCTAGAATGGTTTTAATGGGCAGGTTGAATTCCAAGCATAACAGGCAATACCTGGCCGTCATTATAGTAGATTGTGAATTATTAACTTTATGCAAATAGACAAAATGAGGTGAAAGCTAGCACGCACGTGTACTCGCTCTAGCGATAATATTTAACACACATGCAGGTTATTGGCGTCTTGGTCTGGGGTTTGAGTTGAACTTCAGGAGGCGAAACATTTCACATGAGTTGTTTGTGGTGCCTCTGTTGTCCCAGTCTGTCTGAGAGAACGTGCCATTAGATTGTTGTTGTGCGAGAAACTGCCAGTGTCAAATGTTGTAATTGTCTGTACATACATGGACCGCTTAGCTAGGTTTCACAAGGACACGCAGGAACACTAAACAGGAAGTTCATAGGAAAGTTGACATTTGTTCCTAAGTTCAATGATAAACGTTATTTAAGTTACTGACTTGGACCAGGGCCAAGTTGATCACACATACAGGCTTGATGTTGCTTTTTGATTACATTATGAGAATGCTGTTCTTACAAACTTGGTGTTGCTATTTGATTACATTATAAGAATGCTGTTCTTACAAACTTGGTCTTGCTATTTGATTACATTATGAGAATGCCGTTCTGTTCTGCTTGAGTGTAGAAAGGGGGGAGAAATGAAAAAGTGTAGACACATATCTATATAAACAAGTTCAAGACATATAAGAATCAGCTTTTCCTTCGTGAAACACCACAACCAAGCATGTTTTGGTCATCCTTGATCCATGTTGATTAGGCTGAGAGTGATAATAAGTGTTTGGTTAAAGCAGAGCGTTAGGGCTCTAACTGTCAGGGTGTGTAGTGTCATCACTGTCTGTGGTCTTGGGCTAGTCTTGTTGTGTTGCTCTATTTCTTGAACAGGACTTGGTATTTTCCACTTGGTCAGCATTTTTGAGGATGGGGGAACTTCTGTTATAGTGACACGGGAAACGAGGGAAAATTGAAGTTTAGAAAAAAAAATATTGAGCTGAATACAAATGGAAATATTCACACAGTCTGAGCAAAATTGTGGTTAATGAATTGTACGCTTCAGCATTCAGAAGTTGGCATGTGATTCTGCTCTAAGATAATTTTGTACAAATCGAGATGAATCCACAAGGGATGTCAGTAAAAATAAACAGACCTTCCTACCCATTTCAAACCAATTAAACATTAGTTCATAAAAATGTATTAAAACCTGGCGTGTTATCAAACCTTTATCAACAGTTCTGTGAGACGATATCGGACAAGGTTTTTATTTTAAGGCAGATTGTTTGAGGCCCAAAGATCTTAATGAAAAACACTCATTCTTCACAGCGTGTCATCAGTCTGCTATAATTACTGTAATCACTTTTTCCTGTGATCTGCGCAGGGGCAAACATGGGTTAGTGTGGTGTACGAGTCCCCAATTAACTCTACAATAAACATTCATACTATGCTGACAAAAGGCAACCCTCCACACTCCACACCCCCCTCCTAAATGTTTTCCATTAGAAGAAGTGGTGAATACACACGTACACGCACTCACACTCAAAGGCCAGCTTTGTCCCGTGAGACTCAGCCACAAAGGCCCCTCAGATCTGAGCAAGAAGGAAATGCTAGGTGGTGGGGAGGGTGAAGGGTTGAGGGGGAACAAAAGTAAAAAACGGTGAGAGAGTGTATGAGACAGGGGAAAAGAAAGAGAGAGAGAAAGAGAGGGAGAGAGAGGCAGATAAAGAGAGAGAAGGGGGAAGAGAGAGAGAGGAGAGAGAGGAGAGAGAAGAGAGAGAGAGAGGACACTGTCTCCTGTCTCACGGCATGCCTGCCTTGTGCCTGGGCATGTTTGTGTTTCCAACTACTCCTGGAATTTACAGCAGGCCCTAGCCAGGACGGCCGTGCAGAGGTGAAAGGGTCCTTGCAGAAAGAGGTCTGGAGAACAGCACAGGTGGGATAAGACAGAGAAAAAGAGAGGGAGTCTGTTAGCGAGGGGTGACTGGGCAAAAGTGCACAAACTGGAAAGAAAAGGCAGAAAGAAAGACAGGATCTGTGCGCTAGCGCGCGTGCGCTAACGTGCACTAGTGTGCGCTAACGTGCACTAGTGTGCACGCTAGCGCGCGTGCGCTAACGTGCACTAGTGTGCGCTAGCGCGCGTGCGCTAACGTGCACTAGTGTGCGCGTCCGGCATGAAGTAGACAAAGGTCTTACTCAGCTCTGAGCCAGCACTGAAATCATCTGGCCAAGTTTCCACTCACAAACAATAATTCACCTCAAGTGCCCACTCTGATTTAACAAGGACACCAACCCAACCCTGGCTGCAATATGCCGAGGTAGGTTCTGTGAGTCTGTATCTACGTGTGTGTGTGTGTGTGTGTGTGTGTGTGTGTGTGTGGTGTCTGGGGACTGTCTCAGAACAGCTTTCAGTGGCTTGTTTCCATTGGTATCTTGACTGTTTATTTTAGCTTTGCTCTGCGTAGAGCTGGAAAGTGAATTTCATTCAGATGTGACGTTTGAATGAAGGGTTCAGAAATAGCTTTGACTTGATTAGCGACCAGGCTAAGAAAAACACCTGTCATTCCAAGATTAGAAACTCAAGAAGAGTAGTGTGGAAGACTACACAGATTGATATGAGCGTCGTAGGAACAGAGAACAGCTACATGGCCACAGACTGAACTTATAGATTTGCTGGTGATGAAACAAGTACAGCAACAATGGTCCTGTAGAACGTAGAACGTTCTCTGACCAAACTGTCCTAGATTAGCGTCGCTGTGGGTTTCTACTTCGCTGAGAGTCAACAGAGGGCTTTTTTGTGCCTCACAAAGGTGACATTGGTAAACTGGCAGTAATTGGCGTTAATTACCGATCGTTTTCACTATGTTTAGCTGGTTCATCTAGCCGTGGAAGTCGCCCCTTTAGACCTTACCCCCCCTGCTGTCTCCTCGATCAACCTCACCCTGTGCAACCAGGCACCGTGAAAAAATAATTAACTGAAAATTAATTGTATCCTCCCTCCCTCCCCCCCCGTCGCCGCCACCCAACTGAAAAGCGCATATTTACTTAACACACAGCGTGAGCTTTGCACGTGAGCACACTGTGGAAGAAAAGAAAGATGAAGCTTTTCTTCATTAATAAGAGAAGTCAGATTCTGCTGGAGAAGCCAGTGGCCATGCCACTGACGGGGGCATGGAGGGGGCACAGGGAGGGGGCATGGAGGGGGCACAGGGAGGGGATTCAGTGGGAACTAGGTGCCCTTTTCCCCCTCTCCCTTTCCTTTCACATGGGACAGGATCCCTACGGGAGGTTAGGGGTGTACGAGAGGAAAAGAGGCAGGCTAATGCACATAAATATGTCAACGCAGCACACGGTGCTTCTGGACCAAGGAACCGCCTGACACAGCAGTACAGACTGTGCAGGGTACACACACACCTGTGCAGGGCACACACACACCTGTGCAGGGTCACCCACCAACAGGTACTGGGCTCCACTGTCCTCAGAGCACCGAGGTGTGGAGGTGGTGTTTGAAGTACCTGTGGGTTTATATTTGTGTGGTGTGGGGGGGGGGGTGGCTCGGGGAGGGGTGGGGGCGACATAGGCGGGGGGGGGGGGGCCGAGGTGCCATACAACACCAGTCCGAGAGCACAAAATATAAAAACCACAGGCTACAGCCTAACACCGCTTCACGCCCCACAACAGCGAGAACAAACAGTCCCAGCTCTTCCTCTGAGCCAGCCCTACAACACACAGTCTCTGAGCCCAGCCCTGGAACAGTCCCTTAGCCCAGGCCTGGAACAGTCTCTGAGCCCAGCCCTGGAACAGTCCCTTAGCCCAGGCCTGGAACAGTCTCTGAGCCCAGCCCTGGAACAGTCCCTTAGCCCAGGCCTGGAACAGTCTCTGAGCCCAGGTCTGGAACAGTCCCTGAGCCCAGGGCTGGAACAGTCCCTGAGCCCAGCCCTGGAACAGTCTCTGAGCCCAGCCCTGGAACAGTCTCTGAGCCCAGCCCTGGAACAGTCTCTGAGCCCAGCCCTGGAACAGTCTCTGAGCCCAGCCCTCTGAGCCCAGCCCTACAACAGACCCTGAGCCCAGCCCTGGAACAGTCCCTGAGCCCAGGCCTGGAACAGTCCCTGAGCCCAGGCCTGGAACAGTCCCTGAGCCCAGCCCTGGAACAGACCCTGAGCCCAGGCCTGGAACAGTCTCTGAGCCCAGGTCTGGAACAGTCCCTGAGCCCAGCCCTGGAACAGTCCCTGAGCCCAGGCCTGGAACAGTCCCTGAGCCCAGCCCTGGAACAGTCTCTGAGCCCAGGCCTGGAACAGTCCCTGAGCCCAGCCCTGGAACAGACCCTGAGCCCAGCCCTGGAACAGTCCCTGAGCCCAGGTCTGGAACAGTCCCTGAGCCCAGCCCTGGAACAGACCCTGAGCCCAGCCCTACAACAGTCTCTGAGCCCAGCCCTACAACAGACCCTGAGCCCAGCCCTGGAACAGTCCCTGAGCCCAGGCCTGGAACAGTCCCTGAGCCCAGGTCTGGAACAGTCCCTGAGCCCAGGCCTGGAACAGTCCCTGAGCCCAGCCCTGGAACAGTCCCTGAGCCCAGGCCTGGAACAGTCTCTGAGCCCAGGCCTGGAACAGTCTCTGAGCCCAGGCCTGGAACAGTCTCTGAGCCCAGGCCTGGAACAGTCCCTGAGCCCAGGCCTGGAACAGTCTCTGAGCCCAGCCCTACAACAGTCCCTGAGCCCAGGCCTGGAACAGTCCCTGAGCCCAGGCCTGGAACAGTCCCTGAGCCCAGCCCTGGAACAGTCCCTTAGCCCAGGCCTGGAACAGTCCCTGAGCCCAGGCCTGGAACAGTCCCTGAACCCAGCCCTACAACAGTCCCTGAGCCCAGGCCTGGCTTGAGTGAGTGAGTAGTGCTTATGGTTTGGAAGTGTTGGAGTGTATATTACACTTTCCGCGCGGCCTCCTGTGTTAGCACTTAACTCCTTGCTGCAATCTTGGTTAAGATGAAAGAGGCCCATGCTAAAGACCTGTGAGAACTTAATTCAGTGCCGAACCTCTTAGAGTTGGATTATTGAATGTTGTTTTCTTTCTGGTCCTGGATTGTTTTCAACTAATTGCTTATTCAGTCAAGAAAACCTTCAAAGTTTGGTCCCATAGTTTAAGCAGGTCATTATGACAACATCAAACAGTTCTATAAATTAAACACATGGATACTTTAAAGAAATGACACCAGGCACAACAGGTCAGGTTGGTAGCATAAATGCCAGGTTAGAATTAGGAAAACAAAAGAAAATAACGAGACACTGATTAAAAGCTCAGTCTCATTGCATGTGAGTCATTTGACAACGGTCTTGCTGCATGTGAGTCATTTGACAACACAGCTACTTGGAAAGGGTTGTCCTCCTTATCTTTCAGTAGTGAGCTGCTATAGTTAACAAGCCAAGCTGGTGACACAGCAGGCCTGATGACCTTTTCCAGACCAACTGTAAACGGTAGACGAAAGGTGGAAGGAGTTTCTCTCTCGGAAACGTAAAAGAAACCACACAACAAAAAAAAACCACGTTCGTGTCGACTCCCCTCTACACCAGCTGAGTCATCGTAACCATCTCTGCAACGCCGAATGTCTTGAACGTCTTTCATCGACTCGTTCCACACCTGCTTCCTTGCCACGGCCTATGAGGCAGATTAAGACCCTTTTTAATTGGCCACGTATACTTACGGCATTGGTGTGACTTTCATCATGTCAGGTCCAGTTACGACAGCAGGCTTAGACCAGAGTGTTTGCCCCCCCACACACATCACACTCCTTACCAACACTTTCTCTTTTCTCTTCCTGTTCACTCTGGGTCAGCCCCTCGTCTAATCTCTCTCCCTCTCTCTTTCTCTTTCCCTCTCCCTCTCCCTGTCTTGGTCTCTCTCCTTCTCCCTTGCTCGCTCCTGCACTTTCTTTATGGTATATTGCTCGTTCTCCTTTTATTTTCTCCTCTCTTCTCTCCCTCTTTATTCTACTTTTCTATTCTCCTATCTTCTCTCCCTCTTCTCCTCTCATCTTTCTCTCTCTATTCTACTTTTATATTCTTCTCTCTTCTCTCCCTTTTCTCCTCTCTTCTCTGCCTCTCTCTCGTCTTTCCATCTCTGTCCTTTCTCTCTGTGTCCGTCAGTGGTATCATCCAGTGTTATGTTGTGTAGTGGAACCCTCTCTGTCTGTAAGTGTCTCATATAAAGACCGGATAGAGTTCCAGCCAACTGGGTTTTCCGTTTTGAGTGTGAAAAAGGGAGGGGTTCAATTCTGGTCTGCCATCAGTTGAATGGTGCATTCTGGTACAATACCCGCTACCAAAACCACAACATTTTCCATTTCCTTCCCACACAGAGCATCATGGCATGTTTGTGTTTGAGAGTGAACATAGAAATGATTGTACCCGTGACCTACAGTATATAATAAAAATAAAAATCCTCACGTTACAATTCCTATTAATGGTGTTTTTAAATGGTGCCCTTGTCAGAGCAGTTTCCTTCCTATGTCTATTTTCTAGATCCTGGTGTGACTGAGTAGCTTGATAAATGTCAACTTCTCAAATCAGACTTGCCATTAGTCTCGACTATGTTAAATTCCACCCCAATATCCACTATGTGTGAAACCATGGAAACAGACTGCTCTTTGTTTGTCGAACAAGTTCTTCCCCAAGGCCATTAGAGGAGACCCAACTCTCTGGACCAAGTAGATCATATTCTGTACCTACGAGGAGGAACTCTGGTCAAAAGCACGATTGATAAAAACCTTAGGCAGCTTTACAGGTCAAAGGTGATTTTCCATTGATCCATAATTCATTGACTTTTCTTTGAAATAAACCTTGCAACGCGGACATTCTCAACGGACAGTTACATTTTCCAGAGCTGTTTGGAGAGGAAGTCAAGGTGCTATTTTATTCAAAGTGACAGCAGACTCTTAATGGTGCTTTTCTTGTTATTCACAAAACAGTGAAAAGGAAGTTGGAGTTGTCTACATTGTGTAATTGAAACTCCAAGCATTTGGTTTGACTGTGAGACTACACGGTCTAACAGTTAATAATTATATACTTACAACCTATCTACTAAATACATGTGAAGATCAGGTCGAATCTACATGCAGCTTGGTTTCAAGGTATCTATGTAGGCAGTCAGCAGGAATTGGTTCACTTTGGGAAGGGGACACCTGACCTCGTTCAAAAGAGACCCACTTGTCTGTAAGATAGACGGCAAACCCGAGTAGCCTAGATAAAGAAACGGCCTAGTTCTACTCCCGTAGCCCACTTACAAAAACACAGTCAATCTCTCCATGCTGTAAAAAAAAAAAAAAAAAAAAAAGAAGACTGTAGAGCATTGTAATAACAATTCACAACATAACGTTTAGCTAATGTTAGAGCAGATCCACTGGGCTAACCACGCAAACTCTTTAAATTCGCAGTTGTGCCAAACATTAGCCTTAGCTATGACGTTGTTCCAGGCTGGAACATAGCATTAGTTCTTTCCAGTTTACTCCCTAAAGTTAAACAAGTTCTTCTTAGCTGTCAAACTTAGGCTGGAGGTGGCATTCCCCTGACTCTCTGTCTGGAAAGATCCCTACCTATAAAAGGGAAAGACAAGAAGCAGTTTGAAAGAAGCTGCTGGAAATGATGAACCTGCTGGTTATCATCTTAGCGCCGTTAGCTTGGGTTAAGCAGTTGATGCTTCTCAGAGCCGTACGCTGTCAGCAAAAACTAGCTACTGTTTAACAAACACTTTATCCTGAACGTTATACATTCATTAGGGGAAATGAGGACCAAGTGATTAACTATCTGCTTCGCCCGCACCTCCGTAGCACGTATTGCCCCAACAGATTATCTCGAAGTTTAGCATCGCTGTCAGCGTTACGACCAGCGTTAGCAACCGGATTCCGATTTAAATATCTGCTGTCGAACTAACGAGTGTAGTAAAATTCTGCGACAGTTTCACATCGGATCATGTCCCATCCTCCTCCTCTGCCAGACCCTCTCCAACCCAAATCCCCCAGTCAGTTTAGGCGTATGTAGGTCACAGCCTACAGTCCGTAGCCCGGGCTTGTGTGGGGGGTTGAGGGGAGGTGGCTAAGGGTGCTATGGAACAGTATGGTATTGTACCTGCTCATCCATAATGGATGAGAGCCAGCAATAATGGATGAGTAGGGTGAGTAACCGGAGGATATGGAGGGACACAGACACGTTGGCCAAAGAGTCCATTTCCCCTCAACTCCAGTCAAGCTTTTTCTGCGAAATGTTGGAACACGACGCTTGTCCTTAGTGTGGAACAACAGCGGTATCCCAAACAAACTAGGAGGAGGTCTAATCTGTCCATGTTGGACGACAGATGAACACATCTAACTGTCCCAGATCTCACTCTCTCTTCTGCTGACAGTAAATGTTGACAATTATGGAGGAACAGGTCATTAGTTTCGGCTGAACTAGACACTGGAATTAATGTCTTCTTAGCTCAATTAAGAAAAAATAAAACAATATATTTTGTCACAAATTAATTACTGATCTGATATGTTTTAACCGTGGATTTATCATTTACATTCAACCTCAAATAATAATGTATAAATTATATGAATACTATTTCACAGTCGTTCGTAAACTATTCTAAACGATGACGCGATGGACGTTTTCCGTTCGCAATCCTCCTGGCAAGATGGTCCTCCTGCCAAGATGGTCCTGTCAACCAAGACGTTTCACGTCAACTGGCTCTGACGATCCGACACAGTCCCTCTGCCTCAACGCTCATACAGCTGCCTCTATCATAACTGCTACGCCCAGCTGTAGCCATAACTCAACACCGCAAGTACACTCTGCTCCGATAGTAGCAGCAACTAACCTGAGGTGTTGACGAGGACTGTGGTAACCTTAACTACCAGAGGGGGGGGAAGGGAGACACAGGCAATGATCAAGCAAAACGCCATTTTGTTTCTTTTCTCCCTGAGTTAGATATTTCAGCTCTGGTCATGGCTGAAGGTGTGTGTAACTCTGCTCCCGATAGTAGCAGCAACTAACCTGAGGTGTTGACGAGGACTGTGGTAACCTTAACTACCAGAGGGGGGGGGAAGGGAGACACAGGCAATGATCAAGCAAAACGCCATTTTGTTTCTTTTCTCCCTGAGTTAGATATTTCAGCTCTGGTCATGGCTGAAGGTGTGTGTAAGTGTGTACATGTGTGTATGTGTGTGAGTGTGCGTGTGTGTAAAGTAATACCAGTGCACCTTGTGTTTTTTGTAGTTATTTTTGTCATTTTAGTTTGCTTTTCTCTGCCCCTAAAGAAAACTCAATTTATTTAATTAACCCCCACTACCCCCACCCACCCACCCTCCCCCAACCCCCACCCACCTCGGCCCCCCAGCCTTCCTAGAGCCCGTTATTATCTGGGACTGCCAATGCTCAGCTGGCAGTCTGGACCTGTGTGAGGAACGAGAAGTAGGGAGAGCGTGAGGAGTGAAAACAAGGGGATTTCTATGAGATTGTGTTTATATGGGAGTGCCTGGCCAGGGAAGGGGAATGTGTCCCTGCCAGCAATCAATCTAAAATTGTCAGGGTGATGGAACGCATATCAATCATGATTCAGCTATATAGGACTTAACAAGCAAAGAAGAATGTGTTGATATAATTCAATGGCAGTTTGCATCGCCCTAATTGACTTCTCATTGTCGGTGAACAGCAGTTAAGGAAATCTCCTATTTACCAGATGTAATGAACACAATCACCTCAGGAGGAACCATCAAACAGAAAATGTTTGTTGACGGGGAAGACAACAGCAGCAGGTTGGCGTCTGATCAAAGCGTCTACGGTTTCCCATAAACCTGCTGATAACATAACCAGGATGTGCTACGTGCCCCGACAGTCAACACTAAGGTGTGACAACACACCTAAAGATAGTGTTACCGATCGATATTCACGTCAGATAGCACCAACTCACGCAGAGCAACCAAGCGTCTTACCAAAGAAGACTGCGTAGCCAGCCAAAGTCGCCAGGCACGAAGAGGGCTACCTGAAGCAGATTGAAAAAGAAGATGAGAGATACACTCATCAATCTGATTGGACGTGACACCTGCAAGGTCCTCCTGATAGGACAGTTGACCCTGTGACAGTGACCGATGAGTCATCAGGTACCTGAGGTCAGGGAGACGGAGATTAAACGCCGGTCACTCCTTGTCATACCTATAGTGAGGAGGGGTGAGTAAGGGTGAGGAGGGGTGAGGAGGGGTGAGTAAGGGTGAGTAAGGGTGAGGAGGTGTGAGGGATTCCATTGTGATGTCAGCTAATTGATTGCCTGACACGCATGGACACACACACAAGCACACACTCCAACCTATCTGGAGGAACTCTGAAATCAAGACAAGTAAATATTTCTATATGAAGACTCTTCATAGGGACTCTTCTGGATTTCATGGGACTATGAACCTGATTTGATCGCTTGTACGTTATGAAGTGTAACTGTAAAACTAAATAGCAGTTTCGTGCTCGTGTCCTAATTCAACCCAGTCTATGCCTCATTTGGCAGATTCCCATTTTTAATTTCACTTAGAAAGCCCAGATGCACCCTGGGAAACATGTTTATTGTTGTGCCAAATCCTGGGCACCTAACAACCCGACGACATGTTGCCTTAATCCACCCTGATGTGACAGATGAATCTCTCACTAGTGACCAATATCTCTGAGTGTGTGTGTGAATGAGTGAGTGAGTGTGTGAGAGTGAATGAGTGTGTGTGAGAGTGAATGAGTGTGTGTGTGTGTGTGTGAGAGAGTGAATGAATGAGTGAGTGTGTTTGTGAGAATGAATGAGAGAGTGTATTTGTGAGAATGAATGAGAGAGTGTGTGTGAGAGAGTGAATGAGAGAATGTGTGTGTGACAGTGAATGAGAGTGTGTGTGTGTGAGAGTGTATGAGTGTGTGTGAGAGTGAATGAGTGAATGTGTGTGAGAGAGTGAATGAGTGAGTGTGTGTGTGTGTGTGTGAGAGAGAGTGAATGAGAGAGTGTGTGTGTGAGAGTGAATGAGAGTGTGTGTGTGTGTGAGAGTGAATGAGAGAGTGTGTGTGTGAGAGTGAATGAGTGAGTATGTAAGAGTGAATGAGCGTGTGTGAGAGTGAATGAATGAGTGAGTGTGAGAGTGAATGAATGAGTGAGTGTGAATGAGGGATTAAGTGTGTGTGTGAGAGTGAATGAGAGAGTGAGTGTGTGTGAGAACGAATGCGTGAGTGTGTGAGTGAGTGCGTGTGAGAGTGTGTGTGTGAGTGAGCGCGTGTGAGAGAGTGTGTGTGTGTGAACGCGTGCGAGTGAGTGTGCAAGGACACAGCTACATCCAGTCTCCTTCGTTCTTGACTCTAGTCCCACTGGAGCCTGGAGTCTGACTGGCAGAAACGAACCCTGGAAAGCACCAAGACTTCCCTGTGAGCTGGCTGTCCTCTGGAGGAAACTGGATCAGGGGGGAGACTGTGGCACCCTGGAGCACAAAACACTTTATAAATAACTGAGAGACTCATGCCCTGGGCTCATAAATGTCAACACGCACAAATACACACCGGTTGGCACAAATAGACACTCACACACGCGTACACACAGACACGCACATATCCATGTGTACGCTCTCAACCTATGTGGTTCCTCCAGACCTGAACTAATAAAAGATACACCTCTCAGACAACGTGTCCAACAGACAGCGCGATGCGGAAAGACACACTATGGCAGACACAAGCTGTGTGTGTGTGTGTGTGGGTGGGTGGGTGTGTGTGTCTGGGTGTGTGTCTGGGTGTGTGTGTGTCTTCACACATGTGTCAAACACTATCCACATGCGTGTGAATCTGCGTGTGTGTGAAGTATGTTTTTTTGCGTGTCTGTTTATGTGCGTTTGTTTGTTTATGTGTGTTTGTTTACGTGTGTTTGTGTTTGTGTTTGTGCCACAGATCTAATATCTTAGCCCAGCTATATGAGTAAGACTCCCTGAATAGATCTACAATGTAACAACTCCTAACTCCAACACGCACACATACACACAGCCACATACACACATAGTTCAACACTTTACGCACGCGACAATTCAGCTTTTACAAAGAGGGGGAGAGGGGGGTCAGTGTGTGTGTGTGTGTGTGTGTGTGTGTGCGTGTGCGCGTGTGTGTGCGCGTGCGTGTGTGTATGTGTGAGAATCCTCTAACTTTCATTGAGAAAATGCTCTCACGAGACACTGCAGACCGTTCATCCACCACTAATTGTCTACTCGGTTAGCTTGTAAAACATCTGACTTATGCTACATAATCATCCTAACTCTTCATTTTGTGGTGAACTGTGCCTGACGAGAAGAGAAAAGAGAAACAGAGAGAGGGAGAGAGAGAGAGAGAGAGAGAGAGGGGGGAGTGAGAGAGAGGGAAAGAGAGAGAGAGAGAGCAGGGCCGAGGGGGAGAGAGAGAGAGGGAGAGGGAGAGAGAGAGATGGAGAGGGGGGAGATGTTGGCATGGCTGTGGTGTGGCCAATGTGACTCAGCTGTTGTGGTCCTTGAAAACAGAGCGGGTGGGGACAATGGAGTAAGAGAGAGGAAGAGAGAATATAAGGTGAGAGAGGTTGAGAGGGAGGGATGAGAGGGAGGGATGAGGGTATGATTCTAAATCTGTCAGACCTAAATGGTATGGAGAGTGGCTGCATATACCATAATGACTATACGTGTGTGACTGTGGCTGTGTGTATGTGTGTCTGTGTGTGTGTGTGTATGTGTGTGTGTGTGTGTGTGTGTATACTCCATGCTCTGAGGTCACTCCAAGCTGACCCCAGACATCTGATGACATCTCCACTCAGCTGAGAATCGCAGCTTTGTGCCTTCTGCTTCTCTGGCAGCCGTTGCCTTGGTGACAAGCGTGTGTGGCAGAGCATTCCTGCACAGCAGCGGGGAGGGAGGGAGGGAGGGGAGGGGAGGGAGGGAAGGTGAGCAGGTGTGTGGTCGTCTGTAAATGCGTGTGTGGAACACAGGCATGTGTATTTAAAGATTTCGAAATGCGGATTTGAAAGAGGCTAGAAAGAACGTATTTTCTCAGAATCACCTTCAGAATCAACTGTACGTTTGCAGAGGAATGATGAAGGTTTCTTGTAAAAAATGTGTTCTACTTTCACTTCCTATTTCATTCCTTTATTTCTCTCTCTCCCTCTCTGTCCCTCAGTCTGTCTGTCTGTCTCTCTCTCTCCATCCCTCACTCTCCCACTCTCTCCCTCACTCTGTCTCTCTCTCTCCCACACTCTGTCTCTCTCTGTCCCACACTCTGTCTCTCTCTCTCCCTCACTCTTTCTCTCTCTCTCCCTCCCTCTGTCTCTCTCTCTCCCACACTCTGTCTCTCTCTGTCCCACACTCTGTCTCTCTCCGTCCCTCCCTCTCTCCCTCTCCATCCCTCACTTTGTCTCTCTCCCTCTCTGTCTCTCACTTTGTCTCTCTGTCTCTTTCTGTCTCTGTCCCCCCTCTCTCTCTCCCCTCCCTCTCCTCTCTCCTTCTCTCTGGTAAGCTGTGTGAGTTCAGAGGACGTTTTACGAGTCACTGCTCTGACACCCAGTATTTTCCAGTCAAAAGCACTTTAAATCATGTCTCAAATTAGCAGAGGTCCAGGCCACGCCCTCATCCAGTCACAGTGTGTGAGAGTGAGAGTGTGTAGCAGTGTGTTTGTCAGCCGGCCAACAAGCGTGTGTGTGTGTGTCTGTGTGTCTGTGTGTGTGTCTGTCTGTGTGAGGGTGTGTGTGTCTGTGTCTGTGTGAGTGTGTGTGTGTGTGTGTGTGTGTGTGTGTGTCTGTGTGTGTGTGTGTGTGAGAGAGAGAGAGAGACCTAATGGATATTGCAACTCTCCAGATAATGAGAAACTTGCCTGCCTGATTGTGTTTAACAAGGCTGAGGATATTCTATACAAGCCTATTATTCACTTGCCTTAAAAGATTAATCGTGCATTTAATGACGACTACCTGAACTCTCCTGAGTCTGGTCATTTTATTTCAGTTCAAAAGCATTTCTGCTTTTTAATGTTCACTGTCCATGTGATTTAGAGAATAAATAAAATAATTTGTTTGTTTGTTTGTTTGTTGTTTGTAAAAGACATGAAACATTGATGGACTCAGATGGCATGTTGCTCTTCTTTAAAACACATGTTAGAGTTAATAATCATACATGTTTCATGAGAAGGAGCTCAATAACTAAAACTATTCAAAGTTTATTTCTTTTCTATTTAGAATGATCGTCTGAATCCTCAAAATCACATGGAAGGAGATGAGAATAGTGTATGTAATGACTTGGTTAAATGGACAAGACCCTGATGGGCGTGTGTGTTTAACATCAGAGTGTGGATGCACACTTATACCAAGGTCTCTGCTTCAGTCGGCCTTTATGAACACAATGTGTGTGCGTGTGTCAGTGTGGATGGAGACAGGTGAGGGCTTATAATGCTTTCTCATGTCTCAACATAGTTTGCTCTACAGGACTGAACTCTAACCTTGGATGATCAAGGCTAATGGAAGGAGAATCCTAAACCCAGCTGGACTGAGTTCCAGTTCAGTCAGAGCAGGAAGGAGGGAAAGAGAGACACTGAGGAGGCGGAGGATGGAGAGAGGCTAGTCTGAGTCTCTCTGTGGGCTCTGACCCCCCGCAGAGGGCGGACTGCAGGGAGGACAAGGCAGCATGCGTTCCAGTCAAGACACCGAGATGCCTGGACGCAAAGAGACACGCTCTCGCTGAGCAGTGGAATCATGATGTCAGGACGACACACGCTTAACAGTGGCGCTCAGAGCAGGAGGAGAGAGAGGGTGATGAGTGAGAGTGGGAGAGGTAGATGCTAAGAGAAAAAGAAAAATAGATAGATATGTGTAAAGAGAGAGACTGAGAGAAAGAGAGACAGAGAAAGAGGAGAGAGAGAGAAGGGGAAAGAGAGGGGAGAGAAACAGAGACAGAGAGAGAGAGAGAGGAGAGAAACAGAGACAGAGAGAGAGAGAGAGAGAGGAGAGAAACAGAGACAGAGAGAGAAGGCGAGATAGAGAGAGAAACACAACGACAGTGATAACCGTAACATCACACCAACTGCATTTCTATGTGCCTCCACTTGAAGTGTGTGAAATGGTGTGTTGGTGTGTGTGTGTGTGTGTGTTGGTGTGCGTGTGTGTGTGTTGGTGTGTGTGTTGGTGTGTGTGTGTGTGTGTGTGTGTGTGTGTGTGTGTGTGTTGGTGTGTGTGTGTGTGTGTGTTCGCTCTGAGAAGGAAACCATGACAATGATGGATGTGACAACACTGGACAGCAGGCAGGAGGCCGACCGTGCCTGGAGGGCACACACAAGGCTTGCTGGGATTGATTGCCACGGGGGAAAGAGTAGTCACTCAAGTCCTGATGTCACAGATATAGAGAAGCCATTCCACCGAGCGCTAATGACGCGAGGAGGGGACAGTCTGGAACTAAGGCCAACAGCCGCCTAATCTCAGTCACAACAAGATCAAGATAGCTGTTGTTATTTTTAAAACGCGTTTCTTCCACGGAACTAGACGGAGAGACGGTTACGATGCCTCGTGGCGCGATGATGCGTGCGGAGCGGTTGGCGATTAGGGGAATGCGGCGAATGTTTGTACGGTTTAGTAGGAGGTTCAACTGTGGCTCTGACCAAATCAACTTCGCAGGGAAGTAATGACCCCACTTTCACGTCAAGTGTAAACGGTGTCAGGACTTGGAGAGATGATGCGGTGAGAGGCAGGTTGTAAGACAGCAGGTCAGCTTCACAGGTTGAAAGATGTGTCTTATCTCAGGACACAGACTCTATAGGGAGGCTGATCAGACCGTTCGTCTGGTCCAAGGAGAGATGATGTCTGATACAGCTTCTCTGGTTCCTCCAGACTTCCTCCTTAAAGGCCTCCCACACAGCAGGCAAAGCAGCACACTACCAGTGTGGGAGGCAGTTATTGAATCTCTCTGTAAAAGCCTTTCCTGTCTCTCCGACACACAGACACTGTGCCGGGCTGACAGGGGGGCTGTTGCTGGTGCGAGTGGAGCTGTAAGGTCTGGCCTTCGGTGAAGGGGTGCTGTGTTTTAGGATGAGTGCTTCTGTGTGGGTTATGTGTGTGTGTGCGTGTGAGGTGTGTGTATGTGTGTGTGTGTATGTGTGTGTGGGGGGGGCTGTTTGAGTGTGTGTTCCTCACACAACCAGGCCAGACACCAGGTCAGACACCAGGCCCTAACACCAGGCCCTAACACCAGGCCCTAACACCAGACCCTAACACCAGACCCAACACCAGAACTGAACACCAGACCCTAACACCAGGCCCTAACACCAGACCCAGCACCAGGCCCTAACACCAGACCCTAACACCAGACCCTAACACCAGACCCAACACCAGGCCCTAACACCAGGCCCTAACACCAGACCCAGCACCAGGCCCTAACACCAGGCCCTAACACCAGGCCCTAACACCAGACCCTAACACCAGGACCTAACACCAGACCCAGCACCAGGCCCTAACACCAGACCCTAACACCAGACCCAACACCAGAACTGAACACCAGACCCTAACACCAGACCCTAACACCAGGCCCTAACACCAGACCCTAACACCAGACCCAACACCAGATCTAACACCAGAACTAAACACCAGACCCTAACACCAGACCCTAACACCAGGCCCTAACACCAGGCCCTAACACCAGACCCAACACCAGACCCTAACACCAGACCCAACACCAGGCCCTAACACCAGACCCTAACACCAGGCCCTAACACCAGACCCTAACACCAGACCCTAACACCAGCCCTAACACCAGACCTAACCCCAGACCCTAACACCAGACCCCAACACCAGGCCCTAACACCAGACCCTAACACCAGACCCTAACACCAGGACCTAACACCAGACCTAACACCAGCCAGACACCATTTTTGATCATCTTCAGATAAGAAAGGGAAATCAGGTAAAACAGATGGCTGCTACTGGAAATATAAACGACATCACGTTGCAAACGATAAGATTAAACACTTGGTGCAGTGTGGCACACACGCACAGACACACACGCGCACACCCATACACACACACACACACACACACACACACACACACACACACACACACACACACAAGCACACTTACTTAATGTTACGCTCTTCGATTGCTGCAGCAATTATGAAAAATCTAATTTCACATCCAAACCCCTTTTTCACATAAAGAACATAAACACCTTTTATTAGGTCTAGCAAGTTCAGGAGGGCTTGTGGTGAAGTATGGTTTAGATTAGAGCCACTGGAAAGAGCAGCCTTTACTGCAGAAAGAAGAGAGAAACGAGAGAGATGGAGAGAGATAGATAGAGATAAAGAGAGAGAGAGGGGGGGGTTTAGGGTGAGAGAGAAAGAGGGTTAGGGTGAGAGAGAGAGAGAAGAGAATGAGAGAGAGGAGAGGAGAGAGAGAGAAGAAACAGAGAGAAAACAGAGGGATGGAGAAAAGGAGAGAGAGATAAGAGAGAGAGAGGAAGATATAGAGAGAGCAAAGACAGAGAGAGAGAGAGAGAGAGAGAGAGAGACAGAGAGTAAAAACAGAGAGGGATGGAGAAAGAGAGAGAGATAGAGAGAGAGAGGAAGAGATATAGAGAGAGTAAAGACAGAGAGGAGTGGAGAGAGAGAGACAGAGAGAGAGACAGAGAGAGAGAGACAGAGAGAGATAGAGGGAGAGAAGAGATGTAGAGAGAGTAAAGACAGAGAGACAGAGAGAGAGAGAGAGAGAGAGAGAGAGAGGGGAAGAGAGTGAAAACAAGAAAGGAGGGGGTTGCATCTGAGTAAAACCAGTTTTGAAGACTTCCAAGGTTGCTGCTATTACAGGGGCCACTTCCTCTCACCAGGCTTCTCCTTCCTGTTGTGTTGCCATGGCGCTCTACACAAAAGGAGACAAGTAACTCTCCTCCAGGAAGCCATACATAATTGATTGGAAGGTAGGTTAATCAGCCCTGTAGCAGTCTGGCAATTGTACAGTGGACTATAAATAACACATTACGCTAATTATCACATGTGCGCACAGAGGCTAGCGAAAACACACTCAAGCATGACACTGGATGGCAAGATAGAAGCGGCAGAGGCAAACCCCCTTTTGTTGCATCACTCTCCCCTCCCCACCCCTTCCCTCACCCCTCTCCTACCACCCTCTCCCCCCACCCTACCCCTCCCCTTCTCACCCCCCCTACACCGCCCCTCCCTCCCTCCAACAAGCCTGTTGAGAAACCGCAAGTTCTCGACACTTCCTGGAAACCAGGGCTCAGCAAGAACTTTTCCGACACAAAATGGACGCCTTTCGGTCCATTGGCAGAACGGACTGCCCGGTCTGAATGCACTCTGCTGGAAGCTGGCCGATGACACGGACGCTGAAGGAGACAGGATGTGACACGACCCTACGTGAGTTCCCTGAACAGTGACAGGTCTCTCCCGCTGTGGTTGTGACATATATCAATCCCACCCTCTCTATCCTGGACGAAAGCCTGTTGACTGGAGGTCCAGAGGGGACAGAGGAACTCTAGTGACAGTGACAAAAGGAGAGGGAGGGGCCCACTCAACATTTGAAAGCTGGACTAATGGAAAACCAATGAGGATTGTCATGTCGTCCTTTCAATACAATTCTAGCCATGCCTTCACCCTCCTCAGAGACAGGAAGTGCTGATATGAAACAGGAAGCAGGGCTTGGCCTTGTTGATATGACAACACCCTACAACATCGCTGAAAGGAAGTTATAACAGAAACTAGAAAACACTCAGAAGATGACTAGTTTCTGTACCTCGGAAAAGTCAGTTTAATGGGCAGCACACACACACACACAGGACACACACAGGACACACACAGGACACACACACTCACACACACACACAGGACACACACACACACAGGACACACACACACACAGGACACACACACACATACACACACACACACACACAGAGCATACTCACACACAGGACACACGCACACACAGGGCATACTCACACACAGGACACACACACAGGGCACACACACACAGGACACACACACACACAGGAGCGGACACACATGCACACACAAGAGCCATACTCAGACACAGGGCACACACACACAGACTACTCACACACAGGAGCGACACACACACACACACACACGGACACACACACACACACAGAGCATACTCACACACAGGACACACTCACAGGGCACACACACCTCACACACACACACACTCACAAACATGACACACACAGGGCACAAAAACACTCACCTCATGCTCACACAGGGCACACACACACAGGACACACTCACCTGACACTCACACACCCACTCACAACACACACTTCACCCACACAGCGGCCAACTCTCTTTCACATGCACGCAGGCGCACACAAACCACACACACTTACCTCACACTCAAATAGGGCACTCTCTCACACACAGGCTTTTACCTTTTACCAGAATGGAATAGTGCAGAATAGCCCTATCCCCATCCTGCAGCAGAGTGCGCGAAATACTATTGAGCGAAAATGGATCTATTACGAGTGTCAATTGACTCACTAAGCTGAGTAGGGAATTCTCTTGTCAGCCTCACTTAACGCCTCCCCCCCCCGGTAGCGCCCCCCCCCCCACACACAGCCTCCTCCAAGACAGCTGAGGCATTAGTAACTGCATCAATCCACCCCCACTGAGACGAGCTCAAGGTTTACAACCCTTCCAGCCCCTCGCGGTTACACTCCACTTCTTTTTTCTCTCTCTCTCGATATATTTCAACGGTGCGCCAGCAGGGCGTATTAAAGGCCCTGAGGTCTCCTGCCACACAGATCAAAGACAGCCAGGGGCTGTTTGGGAAGAGCTCTGTGCTGCCCTGGGATGGGATGATTGCGTGCGGATAATTCCACAGCCGGCACAGCAGGCTGATATCTCCATACCACTCGGCTCGATGCTTCTCCGCCGACTGATCTGTCCCTCTCTCTCTTCCTTATATCTTCCTCCTCTCTCGTATCTACTCTCTCATCTTCTCTCCGTCCTGAAACTATGATCTATCTTCCTCTTACACATCTCTGTCTCTCTTCCTTATCTCTTCTCCTCTCCCTCTCCTGCTGTCTCGCTTATCTCTTCCTCTCTCTTCCTTATCTCTTCCTTATCTCTTCCTCCTCTCCCTCTCTCTCTTCCTTTATACACTTGCTTCGTCTCTTCTATCTGTCTCTGCATCCTTATCTCTTCGCTCTACTAACTCTTGTCTCACCCTTTTTTTCTCCTTCCTCTCTCTCTGTCTCTCTTCCTTATCTCTTCCTCTCTCCCTCTCTCTCATTTCGATACCTCATCCTCTCGTCGTGCTGTCCTCTTCCTGTATCGTCTTCCTTCTCTCTCTTACATCGTTTAGCCCTCCCCTCTCTCCTGATATCTGCTCTCTCCTCTCTTCTCCTGTCTCTCTTCCTTTATCTCTCTTCCGTCTCTAACTCCGTCATCTCTCTCTCTTGCTCTCCACCCCCCCTCTCTCCACAACCCCCCCCCCCCACCCACAAACACAAACACACACTCTCTCTCTGTCTCTCTTCCTTATTTTCTCTCTCCCTTATACTCTTGCTCTCTCTTTTTCTTTTCTGTCTTTCTGTCTTTTGGCCCTTAGTTCTTTCTCTTCTCCGCCTTTTTATCCCTCTCTCTTCTGTCTTTTCTTTCCGTAGCATTCACTCATTATCCTCTTTCTCTCACCTGGTCTTTCTACATTCTCTTATATCGGTCCTCCCTCTATCTGTCTCTTTTCCCTCTCTATTCCTCCCCTCTTTCTGTCATCTGCGTCCCTCGGTGCTATTCATCTTGCACCTTCTATGCTGTCTCTTTCTTCTCGTGGTCGCCTCTTCCTCTCTTCCCTCGCCTCTCTCTTCACAGCACCTCCGTTTCACTCCCTCTCTTCGTGGCGTTTCTGCTCGTTTTCCCTCCCTCTCTCTGCTTTCTCTATGGCCTCCCTCTCTCTGCCTCTTTCCCCCCCCCCCCCACACAAAAAAATAGGACTCCTCTGTCCCTGTCTGCTCCTCTCTCTCACTCACTCACAAACACACTCTCTCTCACTCTCTCCTTCTGTCTCTCTTCCTCTCTCTCTTTCTCTCCCTTCTTCTCTTCTCCTTTCCTCTCCCTTGTTTCTCCTCTCCGTAATTTCTCTCTTTTTTCCTTCTTTTCTCTCTCTGTCCTCTCTTCCCTCTCTCTGCATTCCTCTCTACCCCTTTGCTTCCCTCTCTACGCTCTCTGTTCCCTCTCTCCATCTCCCTCCCTCCTCCGCTCCCCCTCTCTGCCCTCCCTGCTCTGCTCCCCTTGTCATCGATTCCCTCCCTTCCCGGTCCCTCCCTTCCATCATCCCTTGTCTTTCCTGCCCTCTCTCCCTCCCTCCCCTCTCTCCCTCTCCTCCCTTCCCTCCCCCTTCCCTCCCTCCCTCCTCCTTCCCTACTCTCCCTCCCTCTCTCCTCCTCTTGTCTTTCCTTCCCTCCCTCCCTCTCTCCCTCCCTCCCAATCCCTCCTCCCTCCCCCTCCTCCTCCCCCTTCTCCCTCCCTCTCCCCCCTTGTCTTTCCTTTCCCTCCCTCTCTCCCTCCCTCCTTTCCCTCCCTACTCTCTCCCCTTGTCTTCCCTCCCTCCCTCCCTCCTGTCACCTCCCTCCCCCTCCCTCCCCCCTCCTCCCGATCCCCCCCCCCCAGCTCTCTCCCTTGTCTTTCCCCTCCCTCTCCCCTTGTCTTCCCTCCCTCCCTCCCTCCCTCCCTCTCCTCCCTCCCTCCCTACGCCTCCCATCCCTCCCTCCCTCCCTCCCTCTCTCCTTCTCATCACAGATTCTTAAATGGCAGAGATCAACCCAGTGCTTTGCATTGTCATTTTGATGAAACTCGATTTAATTCCGTTCAAGAAGATGGATAATAGTTGTGGCAGTGAAGTGTGTTTCAAGTGTGCTGTACTACCAATGAATTCCAGACAAATTAAAACTCAGTCTAATCAAAATGCTCCCTAATTTCATTGGAATGTCTCGAATTATACAAGTCAATCTAGACAGTCATACATAATTCCTCACTTGATAAATCAACATTATGGATCCTTCTGTAGAGACTGTGTGAAGACGTCAGTTTACAGGTGCCTCCTCACCTGTACCTGGGCTCTTGCCCTCCAGCCACTGCAGAGGTTGGTCGCGAGGCGTGAAGCCTGCCTCTCGATCTCAGCGCCTCTCAGATCCTCACGCTGTCCTCTCAAAGATCTCAGCTTCCTCTCAGATCTCAGCTTCCTCTCAGATCTCAGCTTCCTCTCAGATCTCAGCTTCCTCTCAGATCTCAGCTTCCTCTCAGATCTCAGCTTCCTCTCAGATCTCAGCTGCCTCTCCTATCTCAGCTGCCTCTCAGATCTCAGCTTCCTCTCAGATCTCAGCTGCCTCTCAGATCTCAGCTGCCTCTCAGATCTCTCCTGCCTCTCAGATCTCAGCTGCCTCTCAGATCTCAGCTGCCTCTCAGATCTCAGCTGCCTCTCAGATCTCAGATGCCTCTCAGATCTCAGCTGCCTCTCAGATCTCAGCTGCCTCTCAGATCTCTCCTGCCTCAGCTTCCTCTCAGATCTCAGCTGCCTCTCAGATCTCAGCTTCCTCTCAGATCTCAGCTTCCTCTCAGATCTCAGCTTCCTCTCAGATCTCAGCTTCCTCTCAGATCTCAGCTTCCTCTCAGATCTCAGCTTCCTCTCAGATCTCAGCTTCCTCTCAGATCTCAGCTTCCTCTCAGATCTCAGCTTCCTCTCAGATCTCAGCTGCCTCTCAGATCTCAGCTGCCTCTCAGATCTCAGCTTCCTCTCAGATCTCAGCTTCCTCTCAGATCTCAGCTGCCTCTCAGATCTCAGCTGCCTCTCAGATCTCAGCTTCCTCTCAGATCTCAGCTTCCTCTCAGATCTCAGCTTCCTCTCAGATCTCAGCTTCCTCTCAGATCTCAGCTTCCTCTCAGATCTCAGCTTCCTCTCAGATCTCAGCTTCCTCTCAGATCTCAGCTTCCTCTCAGATCTCAGCTGCCTCTCAGATCTCAGCTGCCTCTCAGATCTCTCCTGCCTCTCAGATCTCAGCTGCCTCTCAGATCTCAGCTGCCTCTCAGATCTCAGCTGCCTCTCAGATCTCAGCTGCCTCTCAGATCTCAGCTGCCTCTCAGATCTCAGCTGCCTCTCAGATCTCAGCTGCCTCTCAGATCTCAGCTGCCTCTCAGATCTCTCCTGCCTCTCAGATCTCAGCTGCCTCTCAGATCTCTCCTGCCTCTCCCCTGCTCCGCGTCCCTCTCTAGCCCCTTGCTTTCCCTATCTCAGCATGTATGACACTTTTGATTGGCGCGAATCTCAAGAATCATCCTCTGCCTCTCCTGCACTCTCCAGATCTCTCCCTGCCTCTGCCTGCCTCTCAATCTCTCCTGCTCTCTCCTGCCCTCTCCACTTCTGTCATCTCTCCTCCTCCGCCTCCACTGCATCTCATGCCTCTCCTACCTCAGCTGCCTCTCCTGCCTCTCAGGTCTTAGAGAGATGGGAACACAACTAACACCAGCCAGGGCCTCAGTCAACATGCCATATGCCTTGTCTACACACATTTACACACACAGTAGGAATGCTCACTCAAATGTGCAGTAAACACACACACACACAAACACACAAACACACACACACACATCTGCAGGACTGCTCATGCAGAAAGTAACAGGGAAATCCAATCAGGCTATACATTATAGACCTACAGAACATACAGTATATAGTGTATATGTTTGTCATGGAAGATGAATGCAGAGATGAACTTAGTGTGTTTGTCTTTCTTCGAACATGTCCAACAATGTTGAATCCAAGGTCAAGACTGCATCAGAATTTATTTTAACTTCTGATTGGACAGCATCTGTTGGTATGGAATTTCTGATTGGACAGCATCTGTTGGTATGGAATTTCTGATTGGACAGCATCTGTTGGTATGGAACTTCTGATAGGACAGCATCGTGCGTCAAGATCCAAGCATCCTCATTTTCTTGTTTAAGCAAGCTGGAATTTTCCAACACATTCCAACTCATTTAGAGCGGTCTAGTTTTAGCAACAGTTCCACTACTGAAAGTCTTGATGGCATGCGTTTCTAGTCTAAAAAACCATCAACGTTTCAACCACGGTCATTTTTCCACAAACGTCACCGCTTTCCGTCCCAAAAAATAAATAAACGAAAATAGCCTAATGCGCTGGTGCTCTCTCTGCTTCTTAAGCAATAAGAAGAGAGACGAGGGTCGCTGGCCTCAGTCTTCCAATTTAAACCAGACATCCATCACGGACGCCGGTTTTGCCGTCACATGATTACGCTTCCCCCCTCCCCTCCCCTCCCCCCGACCGCTCGCAGTTTGCTCTGTCAGGGTTACAAACGAGCCACACTTGTAATCAGATGAGTAGAATGAATCAGAGAGACAGTACAGCCAGAAGATCCACATACATGCCGTCTATTAATAGGACACATCGCAACTGTGCAAATCATAGCACAGTTGTGACCAATGACCCTTATTTCAGGAACCTCAGGCTAACGCAGGCAAGTGGCACTACTAACTTATGAATAAACATAGCGTATATAAGCATATATATAATGGTTGTGGCTGACAGGGTGAGATAGGATAGGAAGAGCTGTAGGAAATGACCGGTACGATGGTCTTGAAGGACAAACAGTCAGCGTTATCTCAACACTTGGTATTCTCTTATCTTAGATGGTGAACTGCCCCGGGGGCCGACGATGGACGCGTGCACGTGTCTGAATAAGGGAAATATTTGTGTTTGACGTCCATCAACAGAGCTCGAGAGAGAGAGAGAGAGAGAGACAGAGAGAGAGATGGGGGATTGATGAAGAGGGTTGTTCGAGAAGGAGAGCGACAAGAGAAGTCAATATCATTTTAAAGAGGTCTTTGCCAAATATGGTCTCAGTACCCAAAATAGGTATTTTCCGAACCAAAACGTTTCTGTCAGAGATAGTTCGGATCCAAACCTAGTCATCAAGGAGACTCCGCAAACCAAAGCTTTATCCCAGGGAGGATAATTTTGGACCCAGATCTGACTTCTGACCTCTAACCAAATCACCCAGAATGCATAGCGGCCCTCCTTGAAGCTGTTCACATCCCTCTGTCATCGTCGCTCCCTTCCCAGGGTGCACTGAGAGGCAGGGTGCATTCTGGGAGCAGGATACCAGGAGGGGGCAAGTGAGGTCGCTTTGATGGAGGGGTGAAGCGGGAAGGAATGAGGGAGGGGGAGGGGGGGGGGAGGGGATGTGGATTCCTGAGATGAGAAGAGTTGTGTGTTACAAGTGTGAAAACAAACATCAACACACACACCACACACTGTATCAAGCACACACCACATGTACACGTACAATACAACACACACACATCACGCACACATATAACCACACACACATGCACACACATAAACTACACAGCACACACTCACATAGTACACACACACACACACACATGTACACATACACGTACACAACATGTACCAACATACAAACACCCATGCACAACACACAGAATTACCCTGACCTTTTGCGCGAAAAAACTAGCAGCAGCGCAATCGTTTGACCACTAGGACAGTGTGGTGTGTGTGTGTGTGGTGTTAGTGTGGTGTCGTGTGTGTGTGTGTGTAATGCTGTGTGTGTGTGTGTGTGTGGTCGACGTAAACTTAAGCCTAGCTGTGCACCAATTCTGCAACAGCTGGAGATTCTCAGTATTACCAGAATCTACCACTACGCTCATTGCTACCACTTTCAAGCCCTCCCCCTACACTGCATGGCACGGCACAATACCACCCTCAAATCTCATAGGCATATACAATCGACTTCGAACCAGATGACATGGCCTGGCACTGATGTCATTAAGATTCTCACATCTCTCGTCTTTCATGTCTCTCTCTCTCTCATCGCTCCCCCTCTCTCTCGTCCTCTCTCTCTCTCTTCTCTCCACCAATCTCTCTCTCTCTCTCGTCTTCTCCCTTCTCCCTCTTCTCGCCTTCCCTCTCCCGCTCTCTTTCCATCAACATTAACAGTTTCACTAATCTGGAATACCGCACTTCAACATGTACGACTACACTTGAATACGAGCCCCATCCAGAGTTCTACACACTGGATACAACCTCACCCAATACCTAAGCCAGGCCCACAAAGATATGAGAAAACACCCAGACTCAACCACATTTCTATTCTCTCTCTAATAACTCTACCGTTTTCTCTTCTCTTCTTATCCTCTCTATGTCTGTTTCACTTGCAACATCCCTCTCTCTTCTCTTTCTCTCTCTCTCTCTACTCTCTCTCCTTTCTCTCTCTCCTCTCTGCCCTCCTCCCACTCTCTACTACTCCACCAAACTCTCTCTATCTCATTCTCTCTCCCTCTCCCCACTCTCTCCTCTCTCTCCGTCCATCTTTTCTCATCTCTCCTGCTCCATCTCCTTCTCTCTCACACCTCTCTCACTCTCTCTCTCACACCTACGCTCTCCTCTCTCTCTCGACCCGTCTACCATCTTTCTCTCATCTCCCTCTCCATCTAATTCTACTCTCTCACCTCTCTCTTCTTCTCACATCTCTCTCTATCGCCCACTCTCTATCCCTCGACAATCCTCTCTCTCTCTGCTTCCCTCCTCCCAATCTCTCTCTCTCTCTCTCTCCCTCTCTCTCCCTCTCTCTAACCCATACAGCTTAGGACTGCATGGGGGAATGCCAAACACCAGCAGAACTTCTCCCCAGATGTCTGGCCTAGTGTACAGGGTGTTTGTACCAGAAAATCCTACATTCTCTGTTATGGAGGAGACTAACACAGACAGAGAAACACATTTCCACTGAGTGCAACAACCAAACTCATTTTCACTCGTCTGCAACACATTTGCAAACAGGGTTTTTCCAAAATAAAACAACGAAAAAAATATTTTTTTCCATAAACATTGAGCACTATCCAGAACATCAAACTAAGCTCAGGGGTATGTGTCGATGTGTGTTATATAGGCTATATGTGTGTGTTCACATAGGCTATATGTGTGTGTTCATGTTGGCTATGTGTGTGTTCATGTTGGCTATGTGTGTGTTCAAATAGGCTACATGTGTGTGTTCAAATAGGCTACGTGTGTGTTCATATAGGCTACATGTGTGTGTTCATATAGGCTACATGTGCGTGTTCATATAGGCTATATGTGTGTTCACATAGGCTATATGTGTGTTCAAATAGGCTACGTGTGTGTTCATATAGGCGACATGTGTGTGTTCAAATAGGCTATATGTGTGTGTTCATGTTGGCTATATGTGTGTGTTCATATAGGCTACATGTGTGTGTTCAAATAGGCTATATATGTGTGTTCATATAGGCTATATATGTGTGTTGATATAGGCTATATGTGTGTGTTCATATAGGCTACATGTGTGTGTTCATATAGGCTATATGTGTGTTCACATTGGCTACATGTGTGTGTTCAAATAGGCTATATGTGTGTGTTCATATGGGCTATATGTGTGGTCATGTTGGCTATATGTGTGTGTTCATGTAGGCTACATGTGTGTGTTGATGTAGGTTACACATGTGTGTTGATGTAGGCTACACATGTGTGTTGATGTAGGTTACACATGTGTGTTGATGTAGGTTACACGTGTGTGTTGATGTAGGTTACACGTGTGTGTTGATGTAGGTTACACATGTGTGTTGATGTAGGTTACACACGTGTGTTAAAGCAGGCTACGCGTGTGTGTTCTCCCATTCAGGTCACATCAACACAGCTATGTTGGATGCCCTATTCTTTTCCCATAAAAAGTGAAAACAGACAATAATCTACAGATGGGGACCATTTGCACCAGTAAAACAAGCATCTTGTGCCAATTCATGAGCATAAAGATTATGCTGAATGGGTGTTACGATGATGACGGATCCCTGGAAAATGTTCTCCTGTGTAAGAGGTTCCTGACCCCAGGAAGTTTAAGGATTGTAGCTTCACAAATCTAAACCCTCATGTTTCTCTTCAGGGGCCAGAATGACCCGAAACTTAGTTTCATGCAGACACACGCACAAACACAATGAGACATTTACATTTTATATGCTTGATTGAACTCAGACAAAACGAAATCTTTCTGATTCATGTGCAGCATGGCTGCACATTTCACTTCCCAAAAGGTTACAGGGGAAAGATTTAATTAACCTGCTTTATTTCAGGGTTGAAGGTGGGGGCATTTTTGACCCTTAGGACAGGGGGAGTTGCAGAATGTTAAGAGAGGGTTAAACACTCTGGCTGCAGAATAAATCACAACACGGCCATATTGGACAGGCTACTTTTCCTTCTCCTACATCTAATCTCCATCTCGTTCTGTCCTCGTTCTTTGCCTGTCACGACGGCACACTTGCTGAGAAAATCTCTTCAGACAGACCTATTACCTGGAAGATTCCGGCCATCTCACACAGGATTGTATCCATTTTCTTCGGATGTGAGTGGATTGTCTTACTCACAGCGTGACACGCCTGCTGTTGCCTGGCAAGGTCACAGTCAGCCCCTCGACACCACCGTCGCTAACCACACAGCCTTGTGTGGAGGAGAGAGGGAGGAGGAGAGAGGGAGGAGGAGAGGGAGGAGGAGAGGAAGGAGAGAGGTAGTAGGAGAGGAGAGAGGGAGGATGAGAGGGAGGAGGAGAGAGGTAGGAGGAGAGGAGAGAGGGAGGAGGAAAGAGGGAGGACGAGAGGAGAGAGGTAGGAGGAGAGGAAAGAGGGAGGAGGAGAGGGAGGAGAGAGAGAGGGTGGAGGAGAGAAGAAGAGAGGAGAGGGGAGGATAGAGGGTGGAGAAGGAGGGGAGGACAGAGGGAAAAGAATAGGGGAAGGAAAAATAAAGATAGTAAAAATGTGATGGACGCGGATCAGACCGAACCCTTCTAACTTTCACAACCTCTGCAATGAACTGTTGTCCTGTTCTCTGGCATGATGCACAGGCAAACAGGCCAACAACTTTGTCTAGCATCAAGCTGCATACACACAGCTGTGCACACACACACACACACACACACACACAGCTGCACATCCACATAAGCACAAGCGATTACAGTGCTGGTAAAGTTTGTCTACTGTAAGGGGTTTTCGAGGCAAAGCTGGGAACAGACAGTCGGAACAGCAGGGCGAACGATGATGTCATCTGTTGCACACTTATCCAACACCGACCGCCATCCTGCCGGTGTTGTCTGTTAGACGCCACGCTTCAGTTTCCACGTTAATGCAGCAATCTGCGAGGCTGTAGCTAACGCGCTCCTGTCAGACGCAAAACTGACAGAACCTTGTTGAGCTGAAATTACTTTTTGTTCCCTCAGATCGACGGGCAAGAGAACACAACACCTTGTGTTCCCTCAGATCGACAGGCAAGAGAACACAACACCTTGTGTTCCCTCAGATCGACAGGCAAGAGAACACAAGGTGATGAGATGTTGTGGGGTCGTATCGAATCACCAGACACTTCAGAGCACGACTTCCCACATCAACTTCAACATCAGGACTGACGTGTGATTACAGCAGGTCTGAGGTTTTGTTTGGTTGAAATGACTGAATGCCGATACAGCGCAACAGATAGACCTTGTCTCACCTATGTGGCTACAGCTCTCCTGCTCAGCTCTGGGGATATGGTTAACGGCATGCAGTGACTGTATCATGTGTGTGTGTGTGTGTGCATGTGTGTGTGTGTGTGTGTGTGTGTGTATAGAAATGGGGCAATTTTGCGAACACAGCAGGGAACGGCACATTTGCGAGCGGTAACTGTGACTGGAGGAGAGAACAACATTTTATAAAACAGTTTCCTTCTCAAATACGACTTGCAAAGCAATCAGTGTTCCTCCTAAACATCAAATGACTTGTCAACAGCATACCAGAGCACTCAACTGTAACGACTAAACACCAGCGCAATCATGGCTTGCGCACACAAAGTAATAATACATTATTATCGGTGTCCAAGCTTGTTGTGCTTTCACAGCAGTTGCTGTGCAAGTTTAGCTGGTGTCAGATTGAGGGCACACAGGTAGCAGTCGGCGTGGCAACCTGTGGAAGGTCAGAAGAACACTGGGCGGAAATCGCCGTGGAAACATCCTTTCAGTGACCACGGCAACGTTCTCACCGCGTACAGTACTTAGACCAGGGGTCACCAACTCAGGTCTAGGAGGGCTACCGTCCAGACTGTTTTCCCTACAACCTCAATTTAGCACACCTGATTCTACTAATGACCTGGATGATGAGCTGAATGAGGGTACATTATGTGCCGTTGAAGTGAAAACCTACTGGACCAGAGTTGGTGACCCCTGACTTGGACGAAAGGACAGGAAATGCAAATTAGGATCATTAAGACTAAGCTGAGCTCAACTCAATGAACACAAAAACGAATTTAAACCCAACAGTTTTCAGCAGGAGGGAACTGACTGATGTCAGTTATAAGCATTTAAACAATGTAACTTTATTTAAGAAGATTGACTTAGCAGTGGTGCTTTTAAAGACTTTTGTATTTTAAGGATTTTTGAAAACTGGAGCTAACAGTTGCATTTGGCTAACCGTCAAAATGTAGGTCAAGTTCACAGGGTTGGTGCGATTCAGCGCTCCTTCTAGATAAAGTGCAAACACTAAGACCTACTCTGGCAGCACTTACTGTCTGTGTGAGGACTAAATCCAGTATTTACATAGACTCGCACACCCACAAACTCACTCTCAGACATGCACACTCGAGCACAAACGGTTGTCTATAAATATGTATGATAAATATGTAGTCAAAATGCAAAACGGTTTTGATTGGTTTTGAAAATTGTTTGCTCCTAATTCCCCTGAACCTAACAGCGCATGACACGCGAGCTGGTGACAAAACAAACATGCTGAACATGAACTTGCTAACCCGCCAGACGGAAATCAGTCTTTGCTCCCGCTAAGCCATCGTTTGCTACCTTTGGCCACGGATACACCCCAAATTCAAACTCCACGACGGAATACATGGTGTGGAACTGTATCACGCTTACGTGACAATTTCATCAACGTTCGCTCATTCGAAAACATCCGACACAGCGTTTCTTACCCCCCCCCCCCCCACACTGCAACGTATCGCGGGAATGATTAAATAAACGAGTTAGCAGTTTGTGAGATGATTAAGGATCTCCAGGAAATCTTCTGAACAACGTCCAAGCTTTAATTACTTTTCCATTGTAAAAGAGGCCAAACTGATTTCTGGACGTGTGCTTTGAAGAGCTCAAAGCTCACAGCTGAGGCTTGTGTTGTTTTGGCTGAGAGTGTAGATTTATAGTTAACATTTTATGGCATAAGGAACAGAAAATTGAGGCGGAACTTCGGGCAGCCGACAATGCAAAAAAGAAACGATTATAATGGTGACACATTACTATAATGAACCTGGGGAGGTCAGAATAACGAAATGCACGACCAATTTAGATGACAGATCACCTCTCAAATGAAATAAGATCATTGTCAGCATTCAGACAAAGACATGTGACCGCTGAGTTAATATTGTGAAAACTAGCAGGCTAAAAAACTCCTGCAAACTTCCCAGTTGAACTGAACTGACTTCACTCGCGAGGTTACGACTCTTCTTTCTCTCGCAATAAAGTCAGAAGTTCCCTCTTTCTATTAGCCAAGACAGAGTTGCTATGGCTAGCGGCTAAGTTCACGGCGTAAAATCTCTTCCAACTCCGTGCTGCGTAGACACAACAAGGGGCACTGCAGATAATCAGCTGTAGCCAGTGTTGTCCTTCCTGTCAAGCTGAGGAGGAAGAGATCTGAAATGGCTATTGAGAACAGACTCGCTCTGCGCTACAGCCTGGTCATGCTACAGACACAGACGTGTAGCCAGGCTCTGATATTAATCAGCTTCACTTCAACAGGACAGAGTGGGTGAATCAGGCAAGGACGGGAGTCAAAACATACAGAAAGATTCACGACTCGTTGTGCAAGCTGGAACCTCGACCTTTGAGCTCCGTAAAGGCTCTGACAAGGACAGTCGTTTCTTATTTAACCGTGGTTGTTCGGGTGCTGACGTCCAGGTGATGTGTCATTTGTGGATCGGTCGTGACGAACCTCGTCTGCCCAGTAACCACACCAGCGGCAAATGATAAAAGAAAAAAAATCAGTAACAGAAAAATGTTGAAAATGGGTTTTTCCCTCAGATGGGATTCAGCCTGTTTGTACGGAGCCCCATTCTGGTTTGTTTGTGTCGATCTCTTAACCTCACATGAGGAAACAGCTTTGAGTCGAATCATGAAGGTTGGACGTTAAAAAACAAAAGGAAGATGAAGATAAAGAAAAAAAAACTCTTTGTCATATGAACAAAACAGCATAACTGGGCTATCTTACAGGACATGGTGTGATTCTAATGATTCCTTCACACAGTGTGACAGGAGATGGAACGTGAGGCAGTCTGATGACTCACCACAGAGCAAAAAGATTGCAAGGAACCAGCTTAGACAAAGACGATCCACTCCGGAGGGAAGAAGTGTGACTATAACAACCAACAATTAAACCTCCAAAACAGACTATGTCGACTCCCTACCTCCCGCAACCCTCCCCCACCCTCCCCCCAGCTCCCCCCAGCCTCCCCCCCCAGCCTCCCCCCAGCCTCCCCCAGCCTCCCCCCAGCCTAACCCCTGGCCTCCCCCCGGCCTCCCCCCAGCCTCCCCCCAGCCCTCCCCCAGCCCTCCCCCCACCCCCCCAGCCTGACCCCCAGGCCTCCCCCCTAACCCAGGACATGCATCACAGTTTACAGCAACAGCTGCGGATGGAGAAGGTTTATCATTCCTGTCACCAGCACCCTTTAGTATTTCTGTCTGCATTATTTACCTGCCTCTGACGACATCATTTATTCAGGAAGAGCAGGACTGCATTAGCGATCTGGCTGAGCCAGCCTCGTTTCTGTTAAGTCAATCAACAAGGTTTTCATGGGAAGCCTTAAAGGAGGATTGCTGATGCTACAATGGTTGGTTTCGATGGTAGAAGGCAGGCAGAGAGAGGCCTCATGGGTGAACTAATTGATGTAAAACATACTCACACACATTCACTCACATACCAAGTTGCATAGTCAGACGCACACTCTGACACACTCAAGCGCTCATTTTTTCAAAAGACACAAAGTCTTCGCATGGTCATCCAAGCATAAACATGCTCACACACACCACACACACCATGACACACACATACACCACACACCATGACACACACATACACCACACGCCTCCGTGATCTTATTAGTCAGTCACACACATTCTCTCTCCATCCCCCCCCCCCCCTATCTCCGTTCCTCGCTCTCTCCCTCCCCGCTCTCTCTCAGTGCCTCTATCGTCTTCCTCTCCTCTCTCTCTCTCTCTCTCTCTCTCTCATTGCCCTATCTCTCCCTCACCACTCTCTCTCCCTCTCTCTCCCCACCCTTCCCCTAAAAATCTAATTTCCCCTGCTCCTCCCTCCCCCTCTTTCCCTTCCCCCTTTCTCCCTCTCCTCTCTCTCCCTCCCCTATCTCTCCCTCTCTTTCCTCCACATCTTTCTCCCTCCCCCCTCTCTCTCCCCTTCTCTCCCTTGCCTCACCTCCTCTCTTAGCCCCCCACCCTCTCTCCCTATCTCTCCCCCTCCTCCCCCCTCTCTCCCTCTGCCCCGCTCCCTCTCTCCCCCTCCCTATCCCTCCCTCCCCCTTCTCTCCCTTTCCCCCCCTCTCTCTCATTCCCCGTGTCTTTTCAGGTCAGCTCGGAGCACTCTGCCATAATGAGCTGCTCTACTTTCACAGCAGATGGAAAATGTGCAACCCTCTCTTCTCCACCCAGCGTCTCCTTCGTCTGGGCGTCTCCCATCAGGGTCAGTCTATTCCCCGGGACACGCTGCTCACCTCCCCCCTCCCCCCTCCCATGTATCAGGTGATGGGCACAGGCCAGGTAGAGGTAGGGGGGCGGGGGTGTAGAGGGACAACAGGGGCAGGGCCAGTGGAAAAACCGACTAACTCCCTTCATCAATATTGCAGCTTCGCCCGCTGAAAACCAACACCCGCCAACATATTCCATCATGTCACTGGAAGTGAGTATCAGATACCTCACCTTCACATGCCAACATTGTTGCCTGTGCAAAGGGTGACGCAAGGCCCATTTCACTACTGATGATTCCCCAGAGAGTCGCAGGGTGAAGAGATAGACTGGAAGAAAAAGAAGGGAGAGAGGGAGGGGTTGGAAGGAAAGGATGGTTTCACCCCATGTCATGCCGATAGGCCGTCTTCGTTGTGTTTGTGTTCCAGAACTAGAATGTTGGCCAACGTTCTGAAAGGGGAACCCCAAGGATGTGTTGCGGGATCAATGCGATTCTACATTCACAGTGATCAACGCCGCAAGGAAAACGCAGGCCGCAGCTGTTTGCACGCGTGTGTCTTTCGACAGTGGAAACTCCTTTGACGAAGGCCTCTCTTGTTGAAGGCTCACATCTCCAATTTAAAATACAGTTCACGTGACGCCATGCGGTGTTAGATGTCAACAACTGCTCACATAAATAGACGTTTCCAGGAAACCACGACCTATACAAGAACTGGATGCAAGCCAAAAGAAGCGTGTACAATCGGTTGAGACTGAGAACCCTGAAAAGGTTGACCGCAGCGGTCATCAGGTAATGAGGGCCTACAGGTGTAACTTAAACTATCTGCTCACTGTTTCCAGCCTCTGCAATGGCCCTTGTCACCCAACTGTCAATAATTCAAACGCAGGCTAAATTCGTCAAACGTACATGTGCGCATGCTTCAAAGAACGTCTGCTCACGTGTCTACCTGGATGACGTTGCCCGGCAACCCCCTACTTCTGGAACCACAACAGCTAATACAATTCTTGTTCGTGGCCTGGGGAATGCTATCCCCATACATGATGCTGTTAATTCCACCATATCACATGATCTGTTTTGACGACGGTGCCATTTTCTGATAGAATGATCCTGTGCACTCTGCCCAAGGCCCAAAGTCACTGGGATAGGCTTCACTTGTGACCTGTGACCCCTAACAGGAACAAGCGGTAGAAATAAATAAATGGACGATCCTCTGTCTTCAGAAATGGGAATATGAACGTTGTCCTCCCCAGCAGTGCTGTCATTTCATACTGCAGCATGCAGGTTACTGTAACGAACGTCCTAATGAACGAAATATCTGTTCATGCTGCACCAGATGTATGGTTTGTATTTTTGTTTTGTTTTCCTTTGTTGTCTTTCGGTCTTCTGTGTTGAATTACCACCCTGATAAAGCATGGAAGTTCATTTGGGGATAAAATTAAAAAAAGAGTATGAATGAGCTAGACAGGGTGAATAGGATCAGTTTGTGTGTGTGTGTGAGAGAGAGACAGAGAGAGACAGAGAGAGAGATAGAGTGGGAGAGAGACAAAGAGACAGAGAGACGGACAGAGAGAGACAGATAGAGAGCAAGAGACAGACTGAGACAGATGGAGGGAGACACAGAGAGAGACAGAGAGAGACAGAGCGAGACAGAGAGAAAGAGACAGAGAGAGACAGAGAGAGACAGAGAGAAAGAGACAGAGAGAGAGGGTGAGTGTGTTGTTTCCAGCTCAGTTCCAGCGCAGGGTGAATGGCCTCAGTGCTATCTCTTCTGCGCAGCCTGTTAGCATAATGAACACAGACCCAAACCTCCTCCAGCCAATCACAGGCAGCTATTTACCTATTGAAGCTGCACCAGAGGAACAAATGATAAAACATACAGGCGCACAGAACTGAGCCAAAGACTGCGATTCCTACGCAAGGGAGGCACAAAGAACCAGAACAATGTTCCTCATTTAAGCCACAAGGTCTTTACAAAGCAATGTTTTTAAACAATACTTATTACGAGGTTCAGGGTGGACCCAGGAGCAAGCACAGACGAGGCAGGAAGGTTTTTACTCAGGAAGGTTGGGACAAGGGACAAGAAACAAGCGATAACAACTGACAAAGCCTGAACAAAATAGCAGGTGTTTAAATATCAAACCAAACAAGACACAGGTGAATGCATTCACACTAACCCAATCAAATCGAAACGTATTTTTCATAGCCCTTTTTATTAGTCATGTCAGGGGGCTTCACATACACAGAAAAGCCAAACTAAACCCTTAAGGAAGACAAGGAAAAACTCACTAGAGGAGGACAAAAGGAAAGTGACCTTTGAATGTGTAATTTAGTGAGGGATCCCCTCCTCCAGACACTAAAGAGACCACTGACAGACATGCAAAAGTACACTGGTGAACCTACAAACACAGCACACAGGTGAAGCTACAATCACAGGACACAGGTGAACCTACAAACACGGCACACAGGTGAAGCTACAAACACAGGACACAGGTGAAGCTACAAACACAGCACACAGGTGAAGCTACAAACACGGCACACAGGTGAAGCTACAAACACAGGACACAGGTGAACCTTAAATCACAGCACACAGGTGAACCTACAAACACAGGACACAGGTGAACATACAATCATGACACACAGGTAAACCTTAAATCACAGCACACAGGTGAAGCTACAAACACGGCACACAGGTGAACCTACAAACACAGGACACAGGTGAACCTTAAATCACAGGACATAGGTGAAGCTCATAAACACAGGTGACACAGGGACAGGCACAGACAGTGTGTTCCACGTGTGCCGTCATTTCAAATTTAGAAACAAGGACAGAATTCATTCAGGTTAAACTTCTCTTTCTAATGTAATTGTCCCTGTTGCAAAAAAGATTTAAAAAAACGGAGAAACAAGCCAATAGAAAAAAATGAACAATTTCAATAGAAACCACCTTAAAATACAATGCACCGGATTTTGCCCAATCACAAATCCGCCAATGTTATGGAGTTCGGCCCTCAGCGGGGCGTCCGAGGAGAGGCGTGACCATTACGTCACCACCGACTCAGCCCCCCCTCCAGCGATGCAGTCGCCCATGTGACCACGCACTGCCACATCGCAGCACATCATCACCGCCAAACAGACCTCATGATCATGGTCACATTGAGACTCCCGACTGGGCAGTTTAATCTCCTTTAGGGGAGGGAGAGAGGGAGGGGGAGGGAGGAAGGGAAAGGAGAGGAGGGGGAACAAGAGAGGTAGGGAGGAGGGAGAGATGGAGGGAAAGGAGAGGAGGGGGAGGAAGAGAGGGAGGGAGGGAGGAGGGAGAGATGGAGGGAAAGGAGAGGACGGGGAGGAAGAGAGGGAGGGGGGAGAGAGGGAGGGAGGGAGAAAGAGGAGAGGAGAGAGGAAAGGAGAGGAGGGAAGGAAGGGGAGGAAGGGGAGGGAGGGAGGGAGGGAGGGAGGGAGGGGAGAGGTGCTGGAGTGATGGCGTGGTCAGGATCTGTAATGTTTGCTTCGTCTTTTCAGTTTTTCACGAACAATCCTCATTTTTTTCTCAGTATTTGTTTTTGTTGTCTGTGTCACCTTTCACAGTGAGCGCGGTACATGTTTAACCTTTCACCCCTGGCCCAAAGGAGCGTTAAGCTCTCGCCACGCTGACATCATTGCTACGGCGATCATCTGTGAGCGGACTGAACCATCCTTTGGGAATATGGGGGTGGGGCGAAGCAGGGGTTAGTGAAAGTGGATTGGCAGCCTGTCTGTGTGCCAGATATCCACTCTAATGGCAGAGGAGACTCACAGCAAAAACACACAGAAGAAGAAAAAGCACGTCTCTCTGTCCCGGAGTCTTTCTGTCTTTCTATCACTCTGTCTCTCTCTCTCTCTGAAAACACAGTAGCTCCCCTCCTCCTCTCACACTCATCCCCTCTTAATCCCACCACCCCCGTGTCGGGGAAATCATTCAGCCCACACATCACTCCATCAGCAGAATAATCCTGAGTCACAGTTATCCAGACAATGGCTTTCTATCTCGCTCTCTCTCTCTCTGCATCTCGCTGTCTCTCTCTCTCTCTTTCTACCTCACTGTCTCTCTCTGTTCCTCTCTCTCGCTCTCTCTCTTTCTACCTCATTGTCTCTCTCTCTTCCTCTCTCTCTCTGTCTCTCTGTCTTTTTATCTCGCTGTTTCTCTTTCTCCGTCTCTCTTTCTCTCTCGCTGTCTCTCTCTTGCTGTCTCTCTCGCTGTCTCTCTCTCCCTGTCTCTCTCTCGCTGTCTCTCTCTCCCTGTCTCTCTCTCGCTGTCTCTCTCTCGCTGTCTCTCTTTCTCTCTCGCTGTCTCTCTCTTTCTATCTCACTGTCTCTCTCTCACTGTCTCTTTTTCTATCGCTGTCTCTCTCATTGTCTCTCTTTCTTGCTGTCTCATTGTCTCTCTCTCGCTGTCTCTCTTTCTTTCTGTCTCTCTCATTGTCTCTCTCATTGTCTCTCTTTCTTGCTGTCTCTCTCATTGTCTCTCTCATTGTCTCTCTCATTGTCTCTCTCTCCCGCTGTCTCTCTCTCTTGTGCAGGTTTGCTTTTGTTCCAGGTGCTCCAGACAAGTTAAATACCCACACACACACTTACACACTCACACACACACTTACACACACACACACACACACACACACTCACACACACACACACACACTCAAACACACTTACACACACACTTACACACACACACACACACGCTTACACACTCACACACACACTTACACACTCACACACACTTACACACACTTCACACACCACTACACACTCACACCCACTACACACACACACAAAAAACACACACTCACAGCACCACACACTCAAAACACACATTACCACACACACTTACACACTCACACACACACTTACACACACACACACACACTTACACACTCACACACACACTTACACACTCACACACACACTTACACACTCACACACACACACACACACTCACACACACTTACACACTCACACACACACTTACACACACACACACTTACACACACTTACACACTCACACACACCACACACAACACACACACGACAAACACACACTCACCACCACCACACACCACACACACTCACCACCACTCACACACACAACACAGCTCACACACACACACTCACGACCACTCACACAACACTACACACACCACACCACACGACACACACTCACACTCACACACCCTCTCAACCACACACACACAACACACCACCAGCCACCCAACCCGTATCCCTAACTGAACCCAGCTATACATGACATTACTAAGCCTGACGAAGCACATTGGTTACCCAGTGCTGAGGGGACTCATGCACTGCCTCACACACACACCACACACACAACAACAACACACACACAAACACTTACAACACTCACACACACACAGCACACACACATAACACACACAGTCACACACACACACAAACACACATCACACCAAACACACACGCACACACACAACCAACACACACCACAACACCACAAACACACAAACCACCACACACACCTCCACACACCACACAACAGCCCATGCTCACACACTTTCGACATACACACGCTCACCAATACACACACACATCACCCACACACACACACAAAAAAAAAAAAAAAAAAAAAAAAAAAAAAACACCAACACACACACATCAACACACACCAGCACACCCCAACCGGTAATTTCCCTAAACTGACCCAAGCTGATGGACCGTGATACTTAATAAGCGATGGAAACGAATGACTATAATTAAGGTCCAGTGCTTGAGAGAGGATCCTGCAGCTCACAACACACAACACACTACACACACACAACACACAAACAAGCTTACACACTCACAAACACATTCACACACACACATATCACACACAGGTCACACACACACACACAAACCCCACCACACAAACACGACACACACACACAACACACAACACACACACATCGTCACCACAAACAAACACACAATTACACACACCACAGCACGCACACACACAATACACACATCACACACACCACCTTCGGGCAACATTACACAACCGCCTCCACCACCAACACGCACACACCTCCACCACTCTGCTGTTCTGGTACATATTGACAAAAGGACCAGCCCATTCTTTTGGAACAATGTAGGCAGGGAAATCCACTGGAGATGGAACAATCTGTCCGTTTATTACGCATGACACACACAAAGTGTAGAGCGGGGTTCTTATGAGTAAGGGCAGTTATACCACCCATCAGTGTCAGAACACATATAACAGAACCACAATTACAGAACCCACATTTGCTAGACCACTCTCACTGACGTCAAGGATACGTTCTCTCTGCAAGACAACCACGACTGAACGTCAAGAGACGTTCTCTTCTGTATGACACACACTTGACACGTCATAGAATACGTTCTCTCTTGAATTATACAACCTACCTGACGCTTCTCTGAAAGGATACCGAGTTGATCTCTCTGACAAGTACCCAACCTGTGCTGACGATCTCAGGATAAGCTGTCTCTCTGATAAATGGGGGAACGTTCATATCGCCAAGAAACACACAACCCCTGCACGTCCCTCTCAAGGCATTACACTGAAGTCTCTCGTTCCATAGGATAATACTGTCTCTCGAGACCAGACTCTCACCAGTCCTGAATAGCGAATACTTTTTTCTATAGGCATTCTCGACTTACGTGTACTACTGCCACACTGACGGGTACGAAAACAGCAGATCTACGTTGATGCTCTGTCTGATAGCAGAGTCAAGCGTTCTACTCTGCCAGACAACCACACCTACTCTTCACGTGCAGAAAGTACAACATGTTTTTCTTGTGAGAAGCCATCGCAAACCATAAGATGATGTCAATCTCAAATAGGACACTACTGTTTCTCTCTCTGCTGTATAGAATCACCACCACTCTGACCGATCCATTGAAATGATCCATAAGACGTGTCTCTGATACGAAGAACCACTCTTCTTCTATCTACCGACGTAGCACTGACTGACAGTAGCTATCGGCTCTATCGTTAGTAAACCTACTCGAATCACACTGGGATCGTCGTTCCAAGGTTATACAGGTTCTCTCTGTGTTTTAGACTACCCCATCTGCGCAGAAACACACATCTGACTTCAGAGAGTGAGTCGTCATACTCTCTGGGCGATAACCACCGTTTCTACTCGACCTGCTGTCACAGACAGACCTACACACCTGTTCTACGGCTTCTAGCAGATGGGACTTACCGTTCTCTCTACTAGAGCGTCCAAGAACTTCAAACGGATCACTACGTACACGTCTTCGTCACAAGACGAACCACACGTGACCTTCTCTTAGCAGGCAACGTGTTCTTACTCTCGTCTACTAAAACTCGTCCACGACTGATGTCAAGCGATCGTTTCTCTCTGCAGAACCAACACTTGACGTAAAGCACTATTCTCTCGTGTTAGAAGCCACACTGATGTCAAGGTGACGTTTCTGCTCTGTTAGACCACGATCCATGACGTCAAGGATACGTTTCTCTCTGTGAACCACGACTGACGTCAGTAAGGTTCTACTCTGTTAGAACACTACGTACTTAGATGTCAAGGGATTCGGTTCTCTTGCAGAACCACACTGACGTCAAGGATACGTTCTCTCTGCAGAACCACACTGACGTCAAGTACAGGTTCTCTCTGTAGAACCACACTGATGTCAAGGATACGTTCTCTCTGCAGAACCACACTGACGTCAAGGATACGTTCTCTCTGTAGAACCACACTGACGTCAAGAATACGTTCTCTCTGAAGAACCACACTGACGTCAAGGATACGTTCTCTCTGCAGAACCACACTGACGTCAAAGACACATTCTCTCTGTAGAACCACACTGATGTCAAGGATACGTTCTCTCTGTAGAACCACACTGATGTCAAGGATACGTTCTCTCTGTAGAACCACACTGACGTCAAGGATACGTTCTCTCTGTAGAACCACACTGACGTCAAGTACAGGTTCTCTCTGTAGAACCACAAGTTTACACACAGCTCCCTTCATTGTGTCAAATGATGTAAAATGCCCTTCTTGTGACCAGGTAGGATTAGATTTCAGATTTTTGATCTGAATTGAGGAAGGTGTTAGTAGGCGTGTGAACAGACTGTTTCTGTAACGGAGGAAACCTCATGGCAGTCGTACACATGGACACACACAACACACACATACACATACACACACACACACACACACATACACCAACACATCACACACACACACAAATACACACACACACACATACGCATACACACACTACAGCACACACACAGCATACAGCATGACACACACATACACAGACAAACCACACACACACCTACACTCACACACACACACATTCAACACACACATCATACACAGACACACACTTGCACTCCCACCTGCATTAACATTCCATTCAAATAAATGCAATAAGACACATATTAATTATAATAGCCATATATTCATTTTAATTAACTTCCTCCGTGTATGGAAACAACTGGCAAGCTCAGAATAGAATAGACACATTTATTTTTACCTCCGTGGATCAGTTCCAGCCACACTGAAGGAACTGCTTGCAAGACACACCACCACACACACACACACACCCACAACACACCCATCACACACACACACTAAACACACACACACACACACACTAAACACACACACACACACTAAACACACACCACGCACACACACACTACACACACCACACCACACCACACACACCACACACACACACACACACTACACACACACAGAGGTAATAGGGCAAATCCCACTGTATCTCTGACCTGAAACAGTAGGACACACACAGACAGTGTTCTGATCATCATGTTCTGAATGTCACCGCTACTTGCTCACACTACAGTACAGGACTTTCCAGCCACGGCCGAGGGACGCTCGCGGCCCAGGGACGCTCTGCGGCCTCTAGGGACGCTCCGCGGCACCAGGGGCACGCTTCAGCGGCCCAGGGCACGGCTCCGCTGTGGCCGAGGGATACGCTCGCGTGGCCCAGGGTAACGCTCGAAGCTCACCAAGCTCTCACGGTACGGTGAAATCTAGCCGGTGAATAACCGGCTTGTCTTTCCCCCGGGCCCCCCCACCCCCCGCCCCCGACCACATTCTGTTCTGGAAGCCCCTAACTCCTCCCCCCCTACTCTTAAAGCCCCGCCCCCACGCGCCGACCACAAATAAAACCTGTGAAGCCGTCTCATTCATCAAACCGACACACGTCACCATGACTACTTCCAACGACAAGCGTGTGAGGTCAGAGGTGGAATGTCATGTGACCTTGCAGTGGGAGGACTGGGAAGGGGGAGAGCTGGCAGAGGAGAGGATGCCTTGCTGGTTAGACAGCTGTGCCAACTGCAAGAAAAGGGCAATCACTCAGAGTGAGACAGAAAGAGTGAGAGAGAGAGAGAGACGAGAAGAAGATGGGAGAGACTGAGAGAGACGAGAGAGCGAGAGAGATGGAGACCGGAGAGGAGAGAGGAGAGAGAGATGAGAGAGGAGAGAGAAGACGAGAGAGGGTAGGGACAGTGAAGAATGTGGAGAGAGGAGCGAGGGAGATGAGAGAGAGAGGGAGAGGAGGGAGAGGGAGGGAGAGAGAGATGTGAGAAGGAGGGAGAGAGGGACAACTGAGAGGGCGGGAAGGACAGTTAGGAGAATATAGTAGGGAGATGAGAGAGAGAGAGAGAGAGCGGGAGAAGGAGAGGGAAGGACAGCCTTAGCGGAATGGGGAGGGTGAGGGAGAGAGAGGGATATTGAGAAAAATAAAGAAGTGAGAGAGATTAGCGAGTGTAGAGAGAACGGACGACGAAGGGAGAGAGAGAGAGATTAGCGAGAGAGGAGGGAGAGGCAGGCTGTATCTGAATATGCTTTTGACCTTCTTCTGTCCACTGTGTTTATTAACACCCTTTCACCTAACATGTGAAACTGTAGATCTGACAGGGGTGTGTATGTGTGAGAGAGGAAGTAAAGACAGCCGAGAAGCGAAGAGAGACACGTAGACAAAGAGAAATGGAATCCAATAAAGAGGAAGAGAGAGAATATCTTGCTGTGATGTCATCACCGTGAGACAGTGGTTTCAGGAAGCACCAGAGGAGTGAGTCAGTTGTGGAACAGCCACTCTTCAGCTTCTACCTTTCTCTGTCTCTCCTGGAGCCACGCCCACACAGCCCAGCCACACCCACACTGCTCAGCCACGCCCCCACAGCTCGGCCATGCGGGAAACGCAACTGAAAAGTCCAAGTATTTTCTTTGCACCGTTCAAAGACATGCCCATGTATGGCTGAGAGCATCAGGCTCACAGGGTGCGAGGAGGGATGGGAGGGAGAGGGTTAAGAGAGGGGGGAGGATACAGAGAGGCAGAGTACAGGAAGAGAGGGAAAAGAGAGTGGGGGGAGTGGACTCGTGGGAGAGGGGGCTTGAAGCAGGAAGGGCAGGATCTGTTTGTAGTGTTTGGTGTGTGTGTGGTTTTGTGTGTGTGTCTGTAAGAGACAGAGAAGTGTGTGTGTCTGTGTCTGTGTTTGTGTCTGTGTGTGTTGGTGGGTGTGTTGGTGTGTGGTGTTGTTTGGTGTGTGTCCCTATGTTGTGTTTTGGTGCTGTGTGTGGTTTGTGTGTGTTGTGTGTTGTTATAGGTGTGTGTTGTGTTGGTAGTCTGTGTGTGTGCTTTGGTGTGTGTGTGTTTGTGTACTGGTGTGTGTGTGTTGGTGTGTGTGTGTTTTGGTGTGTGTGTGTGGTTTGTGTGAGTGTGTGTGTTTGGTGTGGGTGTGTCTGTGTTTGTGTCTACCTGTGTGTGTCCACCTGACGTGTGAGTGTGTGTGTGTTTGGTTGTCTGTGTGTTTGGTGTGTGTGTGTGTTTTGGTGTGATGTGTGGTTTGGATGTGTGTGTTTGAGTTGTGTGTGATTTGTTTTGTAACTGTTGTTGGTGGTGTTGCTGTTGTGTGTGTTTGATGTGTGGTGGTGTTTGATTGTGTGTCCTTCTGTGATTTGGTGTGTGTTGTTTGTGTGTGGTTTGTGTGTGTTCTGGCTGTCGGTGTTGTGGTTGTTTGGCTTGTCTCTCTGCCAGTCCGTGTGTGTGTTTGGTGTGTGTGTGTGTGTTTGGTGTGTGTGTGTTTGGTGTGTGTGTGTGTGTTTGGTGTGTGTGTTTGGTGTGTGTGTGTGTGTGTGCACTTGGTGCATGTGTGGGGTCCTCACTATGTGGGGCTTTTAGAGGGCGATACAGATCTCTCAGTCTCCTAATCCGTCTGCTTCGGTCATGTGACAGCACTGTTCAGAGGGGAGAACCCTGACTTGGGCCACAGATGGAATTACCTAGAAGAGGGCTGGAGGGGTAGTTAGTGATATGAGAAAATCGGGAGCGTGGTGAGGGGAGTGGGATGGAAGGAAGGGGATGGAGAAGAGGACAGTAGGAGGGGGATGGGAAAGGAGGAGAGGGGAAAAGAGAAAAAAAAATAGAACGATCGAAAGAGGGGGAAATAAAGAAAGAGTGAAAGAGAGAGAGAGGAGGAGGAAGGGAGAAGAGAGGAGAGGGAGGAGGGGGAAGGAGAGAAGTGGGAGGAATATGATGGGGGATAGAGGAGGGGAGGAAGGGGAGGGAGAGAAGGGAGAGGAGAGGAGGAGGGGGATGGGAGAGGAGGGGAGCAAGGGAGAGGAGGAGGATGAGAGAAGAGAGGAGGGGGAGGAAGGGGAGGGAGAGAAGAGGGAGGAGGAGGGGAATGGGAGAGAAGGGGAGTGGAGGGAGAGAAGTTACAGGCATGTTATCTGGCAGGGGTGGGGGTAGAGTCTCGTCCAGCTAGGGGATACCCTGGTCAGGGTATGTCAACTCTCTGACACCAAAGGTATTTTAAGCGTAAAGGGTGACCCCACCCTAGTTGTAAATAAGGACAGAATCAGATTTCTCTGTCGTGTCAAGATTTAACCTTATAGGAGACGACCCCCCCCAACCCTCTCAACCAACACACACACACATACAGACACACACACACACATACACACGTCCTGCTATGTCTGAGACTGGAGAGGGAGAGCTTGTGGGCTGGCTATGACCCATAACAATCAGCGACATATCTCACTCCCTCACAAACACACACACACACAGACACTCTCACACACACACACACACACTTTGATTTGCATAATACTCTCACATACACACCCCTACGGTTTCACATGTCGACAGCAGGGTGTTAATAAATGGAGTGGTCGGAAGAAGTTCAAAAACACATTCAGATACAGCCTGTTTCCTTAACCCTCTCTTTCTCTCTCTCTCTCCCTTTCTTTCTCTCTCTCTCTCCCCCTCTCTCCCCCTCTCTCCACCCTCCACCTCTCCCCACCTGTCACCCCCCCCAGTCTGTCTCAAAGCAGCATAGACAGTTGTTTTCAGAGATCACTGTTATTTGCGGTGATCTCAGAACATGCCTGCCTGAACACTGTGTTCTCTCTGAGGAGAGAGACTGTCCTCTGAGAAGAGACTGTATCCCTGAGGAGAGAGACTGTATCCCTGAGGAGAGAGACTGTTCTCCGAGGAGAGAGACTGTCCTCTGAGAAGAGACTGTATCCCTGAGGAGAGAGACTGTATCCCTGAGGAGAGAGACTGTTCACTGAGGAGAGAGAGACTGTTCACTGAGGAGAGAGACTATTCTCTGAGGAGAGAGACTGTTCACTGAGGAGAGAGACTGTTCTCTGAGGAGAGAGACTGTTGTCTGACGAGAGAGACTGTTGTCTGACGAGAGACTGTTGTCTGAGGAGATAGAGGAAGAGAAGAGGAGGAGCAGAGGAGGAGAGGAGAGAGGGAAGAGAGTAGGTGAAGAGGCATGGAGGGGGCGAGCTAAACTTAGCTAGGGAATGGTTGAGAAAGACCCTGCAGCCAGGCTGACCTTTGAAATGACAACATGGCTGCAGCATTGACCATAACGGTGGAAGGTGGAGGAGGGGGGGGAAGGGGAGTGGAGTGGAGTGGAGGGGGGAGGATGGAGGAGAGTGGAGGGGTGGATGGGAGAAGGTGGAGGAGGGTGGAGGGGAGTGGAGTGGAGGGGGAAAAGGGTGGAGGATAGGGGAGAGGATGGGAGAGGAGGGGGGGATGGAGGAGAGTGGAGGGGAGGATGGGAGAAGGTGGAGGAGGTTGGAGGGGGAAAATGGCGGAGGATAGGGATGGAGGATAGGGGAGAGGATGGGAGAGGAGGGGGGAGGAGGAGTGGAGCAGGTGGGCTGTGGAGGTGGGCTGGGGGACAGACACAGAGGTGTAAATGAACTCGGAGGTCAAAAGGTCAACAACGCACTGGTTTCCACACACGCACACACACATGCACGCACGCAGACACACACACACACACACGCACGCAGACACACACATACACATGCAGACACACACGCAGACACACACGCAGACACACACACACACACACAGTGTGTTGATGTGGACAGCATCAGGGTGTAAATCTTGGCATGGCTTATCAGTCACAGCCATCCTCTGACCTTGTGATGATACTCCTTCCTGCACGCGCCTCTTAGTTTCTCTTTGAGGAAATGAACTGTAAACTAGGAAGTCACAGGTGAAGATGTGGTTTTGTGTGATCATGTGATACAGTACTTCATGTCATGGCATGAAGGGAGTGAGGACCTATTTCCCTGTCTGATTTTCAGCTCCAGAGTGCAGTTTTTCGACACTATCCAGGCTGTTTGTATACTATCCAGGCTGTTTCTATACTGGCCAGGCTGTTTCTATACTATCCAGACTGTTTCTATACTATCCAGGCTGTTTCTATACTATCCAGGCTGTTTCTATACTATCCAGGCTGTTTCTACACTGTCCAGGCTGTTTCTATACTACCCAGGCTGTTTCTACACTATCCAGGCTGTTTCTATACTATCCAGGCTGTTTCTATACTGGCCAGACTGTTTCTACACTATCTAGGCTGTTTCTAAACTATCCAGGCTGTTTCTATACTATCCAGGCTGTTTCTATACTGGCCAGGCTGTTTCTATACTATCCAGGCTGTTTCTATACTGGCCAGGCTGTTTCTATACTATCCAGGCTGTTTCTATACTATCCAGACTGTTTCTACACTATCCAGACTGTTTCTACACTATCCAGGCTGTTTCTATACTGGCCAGACTGTTTCTATACTGGCCAGACTGTTTCTATACTATCCAGGCTGTTTCTATACTATCCAGACTGTTTCTATACTATCCAGGCTGTTTCTACACTATCCAGGCTGTCTCTATACTATCCAGACTGTTTCTACACTATCCAGGCTGTTTCTACACTATCCAGGCTGTTTCTATACTATCCATGCTGTTTCTATACTGGCCAGACTGTTTCTATACTATCCAGGATGTTTCTATACTACCCAGGCTGTTTCTACACTACCCAGGCTGTTTCTATACTATCCAGGCTGTTTCTATACCATCCAGGCTGTTTCTATACGATTCTATTCCTATTTGGTTCAGGCTGTTTTTGTACTGTTCAGGCTGTTTCTGTTCTGTTCAGGCTGTTTCTGTTCAGTTCAGGCTGTTTCTGTTCTGTTCAGGCTGTTTCTATACTGTTCAGGCTGTTTTTTGTACTGTTCAAGCTGAAACCAGACACCAAGCCAGCATCTGAGCTCCAGCAGGTATTTATCTCTTGAGCCCTCAGGTGTGATTACTCAAGCATGCAGACTCAGGGAGCCCGGAACATTCTCCATCGATCTGGATAAATGGCGGGTTTGACTAGGTTTAGTGGAAGTGTGTGTGGGTGTGTGTTGGCGTTTGTGTGGCATGGGCATGTGTGTGTGTGTGTGTGTGTGTGTGAGAGAGTGTGTGTGTGTCATGTGTGTGGGTGTGTGTTGGCGTTTGTGTGGCATGGGCATGTGTGTGTGTGTGTGTGTGTGAGAGAGAGAGAGAGGAGATGAGAGAGGAGAGAGAGAGAGTGTGTTGTGTCATGTGGTGTTGAGTGCAGTGTGTTGTTGTAGTCTGTAAAACGTGGGTGCTTGTGATAAATGCTTCTTGTGGTTTTTCTCTAGGAGAGTTGTGTGTATGTGTGTGTGTGTGTGTGTGTGTTGTGTGGTGTGTGTGTGTGTGTGTGTGCTGTGTGAGAGAGAGAGAGAGAGAGAGAAGAAAGAGAGAGAGAGAGAGAGTGTATGTGGCATGTGTGTGTGTGAGAGAGAGTGAGTGTGTGTGTGTTTAACTGGCATAATGAGAAGCAATGGCAGGAGCCTAACGTTTAATACCGTGTAGTGTGCAGTGAGTCGCAAGATGTGTGGTGTGTGTGTGTGTGTAGTGTGTGTGGTGTGGTGTATCGACGGTGTGCAGTGTGCAGTGTGTGTGTGTGTGTGTGTGTGTAGCTGAGTGTTTGTGTAGCTGAGTGTGTGTGAAGCTGAGTGTGTGTGTCCCATGTGTGGTGTTGGCACGCATGTGTAGCCCAGGTGTGTGTGCCAGTGTGCTTGTGTGTGTGTGTGCGCGCAGTGTTTGTGTGTGCGCAGTGTGTGTGTGTCTACGTGTCTATCACAACAGAGTTAACACTAATCCTCCACCTCCTCCTGTGCCTTTATGATCACACTGCTGCAGGAGGTCTGAAGGATCTCAGACATTAATACCCTGCCTCTCGACCCTAACACCACCCTAACACCACCCTATACCTCACCCTGGAGTCCGTCGTCACCCTAATCTCCCACCTAACACCAACCCTAACAACCACCCTCCCCTCTATCCTTACACCCACCGCTAAAAACCCACCCTAACCCACCCTAACCCCACCCTAACACCACCCTAAACCCACCCTAACACCACCCTAACCCCACCCTAACACCACCCTAACACCACCCTAACCCCACCCTACACCCCACCCTACACCCCACCTTAACCCCCACCCTAACACCACCCTGTCACTCATCCACCTCCACCTAACCCCACCCTACACCACACCCTAACACCACCCTAACCCCACCCTAACCCCACCCTACACCACACCCTAACACCACCTCTAACACCACACCCTACACCCACCCGACACCCCCACCCTAACACCACCCTAACCCCACCCTACACCACACCCTACACCCCACCCTACACCCCACCCTAACCCCCACCTTAACACCACCCTAACACCACCCTAAACCCACCCTAACACCACCCTACACCACACCCTACACCCCACCCTACACCCCACCCTAACCCCACCCTAACACCACCCTAACACCACCCTGCCCCTCATCCTAACCCCACCCTAACCCCACCCTAACACCACCCTAACACCACCCTAACACCACCCTAACACCACCCTATACCTCACCCTTTCCCTCACCCTGCCGCTCACACTAACCCCCACCCTATTTTGTTCCTTCAGTTCATTCTTAGCTATGGGGCACTGCTGGGATTTCCAGAAGGCTGCACAAATGCAAATAGCTTCATAAATATTTGAGCTGGATTGATCAGAGACTGTGGATGATGTGATTTCATGTTAGTTGCTTCTTGGAAGGCTGTGACCTGTTTTGCATGACCTCACGAGTGTCTCTCCAGAAGACAAGCCGGTGATAACGCAAAAACCGGACCAGACTAAACCAGACCAGACTAAACCAGACCAGACCAGACCACACTGGACCAGACCACACTAAACCAGACCAGACCAGACCACACTAAACCAGACCAGACCAGACCACACTGGACCAGACCAGAGCAGAGCAGACCAGACCAGACCAGACCACACTAAACCAGACCAGACCAGACCACACTAAACCAGACCAGACCAGACCACACTGGACCAGACCAGACCAGAGCAGAGCAGACCAGACCAGACCAGACCAGACCACACTGGACCAGACCAGACCACACTAAACCAGACCAGACCAGACCACACTAAACCAGACCAGACCAGACCATGACTCGACACACCACTGCAGGGAGTCTCTGCTAGCAGTCTCCCCTAGTGGGTCATGAAAAGTCATACCCACTGAGTAAAAATGCACTGATGCACTAAAAATGCCTGGACTGTACTCCACTTCATTCAATGTACAGTATCTGTGTTTGCGTTGCGTTGTCTGAGTGAGTTCATGTGTGTGTGTGTGTGTGTGTCTGTATGTGTCTGTGTGTGTGTCTGTGTGTGTGTGTGGTGAGGTTAGAAGGGCCTTGAGGAACAGATCATGTGGTTTTAAAGGAGATTAAAACAGATTAGGAGACTGAGAGATTCAATCTACATCTCCCCTAAAACCCCCACTGAGTGAGGACCCCCCCCTAAACACACACAGACACACACACAAACACACACACACTCACACACACACACACACACAAACACACGCTCACACACACACACACACACAAACACACGCTCACACACACACACGAACACACATACACTCACAACCACACACACTAACACTCAAACAAGCTCACACCCACCCACACACCACAGACACATACACACACAATGACACACACACACACCCAAACACACTCACACATACACACACACACATACACACACACACACATATACACACTCTCAGATACTCACACACTCTCACATCATTTCCCTCCTGGCAGTGACCTAGCCTCGGAAATAGGCCTTTTGTGCCACGGACGACACTCTTTCTGATTGGTCGCCCCATCGCTGACCTGGAAGGTCACATGAGGTGATGGTGGTGAAGTGACTTCTGGGAATCTGAGTCATTAACAACTTCCTCTGTCTCTGAATCACTTCCTCACGCAGGCTCCACCCTTTCCTCTCTGCTACTGGGGCAATTTGAGATCTGTCTCCCACCCCTGGTCCCCCTTCTCCCTGGTCCCCTCTCACCCCTGGTCCCCCCCACCCTGGTCCCC
>BROE01000027.1:11260932-11273626 GCA_036571765.1 Plecoglossus altivelis
AGTAATCGTCCAAAGTGTCTACGAGCTATTGCGTCAAGAGCCTCCCCCCACACGGCACACCCCTCCACCACCACTAACACCCCCAACACACACACACACACACACACCCCCACACACACACACACCCAGAACACACACCTCCACCCCACAACCCGTGATTGACTCATCCTTAGTGCTTCTATCCACACACCCCACACACACACACCCACACATAACGGTTCACCACACACTCCCAGGCCTGCATGCAAGTAATTGGTCACAAGCCCTTCAACACACCCATTCTGGCCTGCACCACTACACATTAAATACCCCTCCATGAGATCCGAGGCAACCCCTTCCACAAAATCTCGGTGGACACACCCCTCTCCAAACACGAACCCCTCCACACACACGCTGACTCACGCACACACCCCTGGACCGCCACCCTCTCGATCACCCTACACCTAACATCACAACATCTCATACACACACCCTCATATATAGCCACAGACCTACACACACACGCCTCACACACTACACCGCCTCCTCACAACACCATCACTATATATCGCACACACACCTCGTCCTAGCTGTAGCAGCCACGACACCCCTCCTACACCACCTCGCGACACAACAACCACGCATTATGCACCACACACAACGTTGGAGCTTCTTCCTCCACTACACACAAAACAGAGGGACGGCTATCACACAAAACACACCCCTCACACACACGAGTTCTTGGGCAATGCACACGCACATCTTCATCACAGCAACGATCCTCCTCGATTACATAACGACACACTTCAATTTGATCAAGACAACCACTCCCCTCATATAGCGACCACCACTCATACACAACTTCCAACAAACACCTACACCCTTACACAAAAATGCCCGCTCAAACACACACCTCATATACACACACACACACACATTTCTCTGTGTGTGTCTCTCACACATACACACATCCTCACACAATCACATTCACATGCACACACAGTCACAGACACCCTCCACGCACACCCCTCCTCATAACACACCCTTCACACACTCACCCCTCACACACGAATATCTCGGGCTGCAAATTGCTTGACGCGGACTCTCCTTTCGCAACACAGGATACACGCCCCCTCCACTGTTACGCGAAGCTCACACGCCCCTCACACACAAGCCCTTCACACACTCACCCCTCACACTAGGCCTTCTGCACCAGACTCACCTCAAACACACACCCCTCACACACATGCCTTGCACCCCTAACCTACCTCACATGTGCTACACGCGGACAGAGACCCAACAGTGAACAAGCACTCCTGCATTGAGCCAGGGTGTGTGGTGTGATGAGTGTGTGCATGTGTGTTGAGTGTGTGTTTGTGTGGTGAGCAATCTGACGTGCATTTGTGGCCTTGATTTGCGGGCAGATTGATAAGTTACGTTAGGTAACACTTAACTGGCCTTGCAACGCCGTCTGCAAACTTAGACTCACATCAGGAGTCAAACAAGAGCCGATAGCTGGCGTAGGGTTCCTGTCCGCACACTCGCAGTCACGCTCGGCTCCTCGTCTGGCCTAGCTAGATTACTGAAACACCTACATACAGTCTTCTCTGCTCTGGCTTAGCTGGACTACTGAAACACCTACATACAGTCTGCTCTGGCCTAGCTAGACTACTGAAACACCTACATACAGTCTGCTCTGCTCTGGCCTAGCTGCTACTGAAACTACATACAGTCTGCCTGGCCTAGCTGCGACTACTGAACTACAACAGTCCTCTCTGGCAGCTAGACTACCTGAAAGCACTACATGCAGTGCTTCTGTGGCCTAGCTGACTTACTGGAAAAAAGAACTACATACAGGTCTGCTCTGCGACTCTGTTGCGCTAGCAAAGGCTGACGAACTAAACCGGAAAATTTAACAAACCCACACCTACACGATAGCCTATCGAGGTCTTGCTGCTCTGGCAGCTAGACTAACTGAACCAACTTACATCATGATTAGCTATGTCGCGCTCAATGGACGCGGTGAGGCTGGACCTATCTCGACACTTAGCATGTGAGCAATACAGTACTGGCATCTACTCTGGCCTAGCTAAGATATACTAGAATACACCTACATAACAGTCCTGCTACTGTGCCTATGCTGGACTACTGAATAACATACAGGGAACAGTTGGCGCACCAGTTCCTACATAATCCTGCTTGGCTTGCTGGACTACTGAATATCACCAAATGTCAGTCCTGCTCTGGCCTAGCTAGATCGCTACCTTGAAACACCTACAACAGTCTGCTCTGCTTCTGGACTAGCTAGACTACGAAACAAACAGCCTACAACAGTCCTTGCTCTGGAGCCTATAGCCTTGACTGTACTTGAAGACTGGAACACAACTACATACAGTCTCTCTGGCCTAGCTGACCTACTGAAACGGACACCTAACATACAGTCTGCCTCCTCGATGTGCTTAGCACTGGGGGCCTAACTTATGATACCCACCTACATGCAGTCTGCTCTGGCCTAGCTAGACTACTGAAACACCTACATACAGTCTGCTCTGCTCTGGCCTAGCTAGACTACTGAAACACCTACACACAGTCTGCTCTGGCCTAGCTAGACTACTGAAACATCGATTACCCCTACATCAGTCCGCTTCTCTTCGCTGGCATAAGGGCTGGACTAGTGAGCGGAACAGAAATCCTACACACACAGTTCTGCTCTCGGCCCTAAGCAAGCACTGAAACACAAACCTTACACCAGTCAGTGATGTTTTGCGAGTCTGCCTGCCTGGGCCGTAGCTAAGTACTACCCATTGGGAGATAACAGCTGCGATTTACGATACCATTTCTGCCCTACTTGGCCACCGGCTAAGACACTGAAGTGGAAACACACTACGAGTGTATAGACAGTCTGCGCTACTGGCACATGCTCGCTACTAGAAAACATGCCCTGTGGCACTAGACAGGAAACTTACAGCATCAAACAGGAATCACGGGTTCAGTCCATATCTCTTAAACTCGTCATGAAACATAATTTGAATCATTGTTTTACGGTGTCCGCAAAACTCACCACTTCCCAACACCTTTACTATAACTTCTTTTCATTGCTCATCCCTGTTACATTTCGACTGCTGCTTACTAGTGGAAACTGTTTTGCTGTCTGGACGTCATTCTCCGTAATAGTTTTAGTGTTAGTAATTTTTCAAATCACCTAATTCATTGGTCATAAATATTTTTGACATTTTCTTTCATGGTACTTCTGCGATCTCTTTTTTTTTCATGCTTCTAATCTCGGCCCACCACGATTCAAGTTGTTGAAACTATCCCCTAAGAGCTCTACCAAAGATCTCCGTTGGAATGTTACACGTCTCGGCGCATCTGAGCAATAAATTGTTGATGACAGACAGACAGACAGACATCAATCTTAAGTCTCTCTCAAACCTTTCTTTCTTTTCTGTCTATATCCAAGGGACGAAGTGGCCTGAACCTTGTTTGTCCCAGGAGATGGTATGTGTGTGTAACCCTGTGTGCTGAATACACGCTTCCTTACAGATTCCAAGGAGGAGGTCAAGATTTGACCTGACATTATTGTCTTGCAGCAGCTTGGCAATTTACTCCGTCAACACAGCAGTCTTGTGGATCGATATCACCCAGTTCCTACACAAGAACTGTGTGAACAGACACTGGTTATTGTGCAACAAATGAGATCTTTGGCATGAAATAAGACTGGAGCAACTGTCAAGGTAGAAATCATGAATCACATGAAGATCGCTAATGTTTAACTTGGTCAAATGCCAAGTCACAGGTCGGGGTTGTGAAAACATTAGTTAAACATTGTTGTTAAGGGACTCTCACCAAATAAGGTCTTGTTTTTTTTTTCAAAAATGCCAATTTGTTCATTAATGTTCAACTGAAACAAGAGGTTTGGAGAGCGTTGTGTGTGTGTGTGTGTGTGTGTATGTGTGTGTGGTGTGGTGTGTGTGTGTGTTCTTCAAAGTCGCTCCCATTTTGTCCGAACCATTCTCAGGCATCTCGTCTTTCTCCTTGTCTCTCTATTTTTCTTCTCTTTCTCTCTCCCTCTTTTTTTTTTTTTTTTTTTTTTTCTCTCTCTCTCTGTGTTTTCCATTCCTCTCTCTCCCCTCCTCCCTCCTCCCTCGTCTCTCCTCCTCTCCCTCCCTTCCTCTCTCTCTCTGACTCTCCCTCTCTCCCTCCTTCATCTCTCCCTCACCTCCTCCCTGCCCTCCTCCCTCCCTCTCTTCCTCGCCTCCCCCTCCTCCTCCCTCTCCTTCCTCTCCCTTTCCTCCCTCTCTCCCTTCCTCTCTCCCTTCCTCCCTCGCTCTCTCTCTCTCCCTCTCTCTCTCTCTCCCTCCCTCTCTCCCGCTGTCTCTTCCATGCAGAGCATCTCCTGCACACTTTAACAGCCACCAACAGATCCATGCCTGACAGGAGTGGCTTGCCTACAGTTTGCAAGCTTGCATACACACTCACACTCACACACACACACTCACACACACACACTCACACACACGCTTCTCTCACACCCACACACAACATCCATCTCTCATAGACACACTCCATTTTCTCTCTCCTCTCCCCTTCATGTCATCTAACACCTCCTCCTCTCACTCCTCCTCTTCCTCACGGAGGCTGTCATCCTCCCTTCCTCTTCATCATTCCTCCAGGAATCTTTTTTGCATCTTTTATCGTTTATCTGATAAATGGAACTATCTGGATCTGTGTGTCTCATCTCCGCAGGAATGACTCCTGAGACCCCTGACCAATAGGAAGGGCTTTCTCTGTAACCAATCACAGCAGCCGTAGACATGCTAGTGAGTCTCAAGGACATTCCAGGGTTTCTTTGTATATTTTATATTTATTTCATTTGTTCATTTTTTTAAATAAAATATGTGCATTTGGAGTAGCAGACACTTGAAAATGACGTTTTTTTTGTTATCAAGTGTGGTTGGGTATGGTAGTTAATGTTTTATGGATTGTATCGATGTGCTGATTCTATCCTATGCTGATATGCTGTAGTTATGAGGAGAATATGCATGAACACACAGACACAAAACACATTTAAGGAGGAGAGAGAGAGAGAGAGAGAGAGAGAGAGAGATATTCATCTCCAACTGCAGCATCCAGACCCACGTTTGCTCGGTGTTACAGCACAAGCAGTCAGTTTATCTTGGCGACTTTGCGTTTGACAAGGGACTGAGTCACTCAGCGCTGCACGCAGCCCCACTCAGCGCGCGACACCTCCAGCGCTCCAACAGCAACACAGACAAAACAACACACGCGGCCTGGAAACATGCGTGTCATCGCTCACGCGTGTGCGTCGCTAAGAAACCACCTGATGAAAGGCTAATTAGCTTGTGCTGAGGCAGTGCTTGCTGTGGCTGGAGGGTTAGGCCTTGGCAAGCATAGTATTAAAAGCTGATTTCATCACTGTGATAGGGTACATCTACTGTTCGCGTGCAGGTGTAACGTTGTCGGGTTTGATTCGGAATCGATGGCGTTTGTGTCGGTGTGTGGGGGACGGGACTGTTTTAGAGAGGAAGCTAAATGCAATGCAAATGTAATTTGTGTTGGTTACGGTGATGGATTGGATGCGGTGACTTCGACACGCTGGCTGGCTGTTTGCTAAATAAACGGTGGTCGCTTTGGTCCACGGATGAACCGAGGAAGGTTTGCCACACATCTGAAACGGAATGGATGCGTAGATATCGAGGCGAATCGACTGTTATCAACGATAAATAAATCACGAGTATAAAGTACCTTACCGTAGCGCATTACTTGGTGTTGACTCTAATGTGCATTGATGAATGGGAAGAGAGACCAATCTATTGATCTTAATCTATTTTTCAAGCTAAGAGCTAAAAGTATCTACCGCTGTCTTCTCGTAACGTAATATAGCAGACATCCATGATTAATCTTGGTGCCATCGACTTAAAAAGCCTAAAAAGTACCGTGTTATTGCTGTGCTGGCAGTCTATAGGCCAAACGACGAATAAAACCAGAGGTCACTTCGACGGATAATCTGTCAAACATGGAATATATCTATCCAGACGCAAAATTCAAATCCTGGAAGTTGAAGACATCTTTCAGTTCTAATTGCCCCTTCAGTGGTTATTACATCGAATGTTTGTTTTTCATGTTATGTTTGTTTTTAGTTTATTAAACCAGAAACGGTGAACACAATTTCCAAAAGACGTTTTCAGGAGGGCGAGCGCCTGTTTTCAGCGCTGCTTATTCACCTGTCGCGTGGCTGAGCGCCCGTTGCAACACGTCACACACAAACACACAAAGATGTGACTGCTGATGGATATGTAGTATGAAACACACACACACACACACACACACCTGTAGTCAGATAGATCAGTGTTAGATGTGTAGTTGACGTGTACACACACACACACACACACACAAACACAGGTACACAAAACCCATACATGCACACAGACAATAATGCTTTGGCCTTGGTTAGGCGTAAAATAAACCAGTACAGTAAATATATGAGGGAGGTGAGGATTGTGTGCGTGCGCACACAGATAAACACAGCCCCAAGTAAACCCCGCCCACCCGACTGATCTACTGACAGGTTTCATCAATGTTCTTTGTTTCCTGTTTGCTGGAAAAAAAGATGTGGTCCAAGTTCCTCTTCAGACACGCCCTCTCAGCCACGCCCTGCTACGGTGGAGTCTGTGAGCCGGCGTGGAGAGAGGACTGATCTTGATTCATCTTCAATCCAAAACATCCTTGTTTCGTTTCCATGATGTGATAGACAGACCACAGACCAGAGTGGAGGAACAATGGCGGCTGATGGAGTCACGATTGCGATCTTTCTCTTCCTGTCTCTCTCGTCGCTCCTCCCTCTCTCTGACTACATCAACACAGCGGCACTTCTAGAGTTCTAGAGTAGAGAGAGAGTAAATGGGTTAGAGACTAAATCAAAATCACTGTGATGAGGAGAAAAATGCCATTTTTCCTCATAAAGATGATGTGGTCGCAGTGAGGGGTTGATCATTCACAGCTGAAGCTACGAGGACGTCAACACACATTCTGAACGTTGACGTTTCCCAACTGGAACAGTCATGGGCACAACATCCACATCCACATCCTTATCCACATCCTCATCCACATCCACATTAACATCCTCATCCACATCCACATTAACATCAACATCCTCATCCACATCGAAATCCACATCCACAACAACATCCACAACAACATCCACATTCACATCAACATCCACATTAACATCCACATCCACATTAACATCCACATCCACATTAACATCCACATCCTCATCCACATTACCATCCACATCCACAACAACATCCACATTAACATCCTCATCCACATCCACAACAACATCAACATCCACATTAACATCCACATCCACATGAACATCCACATCCACATGAACATCCACATCCCACACATGCCTCGGTCCGATGACGATGCCACAGCAGCCTTTCTTAGTTTAGTTTGTTTGTGCGCGCGCACACACACACACACACACACACACACACACACACAATCAAAACGAAGGAAGCAAATGAGATGAATTAGACGAACAAACGCAAGTAAAACTTAAGTTCTCTAAATCTCTTTTGTTTCAATGATCAGGGCCCTGATTTGCCTCTATTTCAAAGGGTCTCTGGTTGCGTGTGGAGAGGGGTATGCTGGTGGTATTGTTAGCTCTGGCAGAGAGAACACTACTATGAGGGTCTCTGCTTTAAGACCCTCTGACAATGTGGTAATTAGTTTTCCTTTACACTGTCAGGATCAGGGGACATTTATACCTCTCTAACAATACCACCTGTCAAGAGTCTCACATGGTCCAACCAACAGTANTCTCTCTCTCTCCTTATGAGTCTCTAAGTCTCTCTGTCGAGAAAGTCCAGCACGTTGTGGTGAGTAGCAAGGGTAGCGGCCATGTTTAAACATGAGGACACAGGGATAGAAGGGGACAGGCATGAAGCTGTATGATAGACATGTGTGTTTAAGCGTGTGTGTGTGTGTGTGTATGACAGTCCGTGTGTGTGTAAGTGTGTGTGTATGACAATCTGTACATCTGTATGTGTATGTGTATGACAGTCTGTATATGTGTAAGCATGTGTGTATGTGTGTGTGTGCACGCGCGTGTGTGTGACAGTCTGCATGTGTGTAAGCATGTTTGTGTGTGTGTGTGTTTGTGTGACAGTCTGTATGTGTGTAAGCATGTTTGTGTGTGTGTGTGTGTGACAGTCTGTATGTGTAAGCATGTTTGAGTGTGTGCACACGTGTGTGTGTGACAGTCTGTATGTGTGTAAGTATGTTTGTGTGTCTCCCCCATTGCAGCAGGTCTAGGTGAGGCTATCAGGGAGAGGATGAGCGTGTGTGGTTTGAGGTCGATGCATGTGTGACAGATGCCTGATCCACCTTTAGAGCTCTGACATCCAGCGAGGGGCCAGAGCAGCTAAGAATAACATGTGGAGCGGCTCCCTTGACGCTCTGGAGGAACTAGAGCAGCAGAACACTTTGACGGTCACACTGACAGCATGGTCACCCTGGTCCTGCTACTGGCCACACTACTGTCTGTCTTGTCTGCCTGCATTAGTCTGTCTGTCTCTCTCGATATATGTAGTGTGGACATGAGCCACACTACAACAGTATGGTCAGGCAGATATACTCAGTTATCTTTCTGACATGTACCAGACAAAGGCAGAGAGAGAGAGAGAGAGAGAGAGAGGGCAGAGAGAGAGGGCAGAGAGAGAGGCAGAGACAGATGCAGAGAGAGAGGCAGAGAGAGAGGGTAGAGAGAGAAAGGCAGAGAGAGAGGGCAGAGAGAGAGGCAGAGAGAGAAGCAGAGAGAGAGGGAAAAAGCGAGATAGAGAGAAAGGCAGAGAGAGAGAGGGGCAGAGAGCTAGATAGAAAGAGGTAGATAGAGAGGAAGAGAGTATTGACTGACTTATTCTTTCATGACTCATTTATTCAGAGGTAATCCTCTGGAACAGATCAGTTTCTGTAGACATCAGCTACATGGGACCCTGTAAAATAATCCAAGCCAAAAAACCAAAACAATTCTAACGAAACATTCAAAACATCTTCCACCTTGTGTTCACAAGCCAGTAGACATTACTAAGGGGACGGAGGATGGAGATGGAAGGGGGGAGGAGGAAGATGGAGATGGGAGGGTAGAGGAGAGGGGGGAGGATGGAGATGGAGGGAAGGAGGACGGTGGGGAGGAGGGCGAGAGGAGGGGGAGGATGGAGTGGGTAGGGGGGAGGGAGGAGGATGAGGATGGGGGGGGGAGGTGGTGCTGGGAGGGGGAGAGTGCGAGAGGTGAGGATGGAGACGGTCGTCTGGGAGGGGGCGAGTGTAGAGGGCGGAGGCATTGGTAGATGGGAGGGGAGGTCGAGGGGGGGATGTGGAGCAATGGGAGGGGAGAGTGGCGAGGGGGTGAGGCGATGGCGGGACAGGAGGGGGAGGAGAGGGGGGGGGATGGACGATGGGGAGGGGGCGTATGGAGGATGGAGGTGGGAGGGAGAGAGGGAGGATGGAGATGGGGTGCTGAGAGGATGGAAGATGAGGAGGGAGCGGGACGAGGAGGAGGAGGAAGAGTGCAGGAGATGGGGGGAGAGGATGTGAGAATGGAGAGGGATGGAGGAGAGAGGGAGGGCAGGAATGTGAGATGGGGGGAGAGGATTGGAGATGGGAGGGGAGAGGTGTAAGCGATTTAGGGTGGTGATGGCTGGAGCACGGGAGGGAGAGGGGCGGGAGGATGGAGATGGGGGGGAGATGGGGGGAGGAGAAGGAGAGAAGAGAATGAGGAGAGAGGAGGAGAGGGAGAGGAGAGGGGGGCAGATGGGGAGCAGGCGTGCAGAGTTGAGGGGGACGTCACTTGTCTCTCTGTAGATATTCTGATGGATCGTCTCCAAGTCGTGCGTCCTCGAATGGAAGCGATAGTCATGGCAAACAGTATGCAGCTTGTCTCGGTTAGTACTAGATGCCTTGACAACCCAAGAGATGGTGTGTGTCTGTAAGGTAGCCTTGACAACCCAAAAGGTGGTGTATCTCTATAAGGTAGCCTTGACAACCCAAGAGATGGTGTATCTCTATAAGGTAGCCTTGACAACCCAAGAGGTGGTGTATCTCTATAAGGTAGCCTTGACAACCCAAGAGATGGTGTATCTCTATAAGGTAGCCTTGTAAACCCAAGAGATGGTGTGTGTCTGTAAGGTAGCCTTGACAACCCAAAAGGTGGCGTGTCTCTATAAGGTAGCCTTGACAACCCAAGAGATGGTGTATCTCTATAAGGTAACCTTGACAACCCAAGAGGTGGTGTGCTTCTATAAGGTAGCCTTGACAACCCAAGATATGGTTTATCTCTATAAGGTAACCTTGACAACACAAGAGATGGTGTGTCTCTATAAGGTAACCTTGACAACCCAAGAGATGGTGTGTCTCTATAAGGTAACCTTGACAACCCAAGAGATGGTGTGTGTCTCTATAAGGTAACCTTGACAACACAAGAGATGGTGTATCTCTATAAGGTAACCTTGACAACGCAAGAGATGGTGTATCTCTATAAGGTAGCCTTGACAACACAAGAGATGGTGTATCTCTATAAGGTAACCTTGACAACACAAGAGATGGTGTATCTCTATAAGGTAGCCTTGACAACCCAAGAGATGGTGTGTCTCTAAGGTAACCTTGACAAAGATGTCATCCACGACCGAGAAATAAACCTCCCGCAGGCGCAAAGTGTCTGTTCTGAGAAACAGCACTCAGTGACGAAGACCGAAGACCATCTTCTTTGGATAAGACCGTGGCGATGACGAAGGAAGCCTGGATAGCTGTCGGCATTCAGACCGTAAAAACCTTGACTTTGTTTGATTACAAAAGTACGTTCTGGGAGTGACGGAGGAACACATTAGCCAAGATACCCCCAGAGGGATCGTTCCATCCCTCAGCAGGATGAAAGAATCCCATCATGTCCTTCTCATCTGCTCTCACAAAGACCGTGTCGATAACAGCGCCCACGGCCGCCAAGTGACTGTGCGATAGGATGGCTGGTGATGGGGGAAATGAAACCACGACTTCACATGTCCCAAGTGTGTTTCCCCCCCGAACGTGTCCACGCAGTGAGAAGTTTTTTTTGTTTTTTTGTTTTAACATCGCTGCTGGAGAGATGACTGTCTGTGACATCTCTGAACAGGAATGCTACGAACGTCCACTTAGCCAAGGCCACTGCCTGAATGCCGGGCGCGTTTTGCCACGGCAGTCAACTAAGATGTGATGTCTCATGTTGCGAAACGCCGGATGGTTGTCTGTTGTGTGCGTTTACTAACAGATACTGAAGATGTTGAGGAAGGACCGCAATATTCAGCCCACTTTTACATCATACTTTGAGTACCCGTGACTGTATCGTGCAGAACACAGACAGTGTTTCAGCCAAGCCATACAGCTCAAGTAGAAGGCTTATGGAGAAGTGGACTTCCATGTACAAGACACTCTTTCATTTGAAGGGAAGGATACGAACAGAGTGTGAACAAGGATGTGCTTCCCCTCTGCTGCCCAACTCATTTCAACACTCTTAGCTTGAACCCAACACACACCCACTGCACATATGCACACGCACACACACACACATGCATATGCACACGCGCACACACATATGCACACGCGCACACACATATGCACACGCACACACATATGCACACGCACACACCCACACACGCACTCACGCATATGCACACGCCCATAACTCACACACACACATAACCATTACAAACACCATAGAAACACCATTAAAACACCATGGAAGCACCACATCAATCAGGGCGATGTCTTGGTTGACGGGAAACAGAAGCGGTTCACTGCAGGGGGAAAGAAGACTGTCCTGAAATCGCTGATCTGAGGCGACCTGTCTGAGGATAAGGCTGGGCGTAAACCATGTTCCAGAACAATCTGCCTGTTTATTCATTTTGGCGTAAGGTCCCAGAGGTCAGGAGCGGAGTGTTTACAAAAATGCTGGATTCCCAGAATGCTGTGCCGGCAAAGATACTATCAAAACAGTCAAAAAGCTGCTAAGTTCAAGTCCTTTTGACATCTTGGTCTGTTTAAAACCACCCAGTCTGGTCTGCAGCAGCAGAGCTAGCGATCTCCTTTTCTCTCCCTCTCTCTCCCTTTCTCTCCCTTCCTTTCTCCCTGTATCTCTATCTCTCCCTTTCTCTCTCTCTCTCTCTCTCGCTCTGTCTCTCCCTTTATCTCTCCCTCTCTCTCTCTCCCTTCCTTTCTCCCTTTATCTCTATCTCTCCCTTTCTCTCTCTCTCTCTTTCTCGCTTTGTCTCTCCCTTTATCTCTCTGTCTCTCTCCCTTTCTCTCTCCAATTCTCTCTATTTCTCTCTTTCCCTCACTCTTGTCTTTCTCTCTTTCTCTTACTCTCTCTCTCTCTCTTTTTCTCCCACTTTATGTCGTCGTGGTTCAACACACAATCAGCATATTTTTTCCACAAATTCCTTTTTCCTGTTTAGTTTGCAAACACATTGTTCTGTGAGTTCACCTTTTAAACTGACCTCAGGATGACCTCTTGGATGTTGTTTGTTCGTAAACGTGAAGCTCTTTGACCTTTGACCAGACGGATGACATCACTTAAGCGGATGACATCACCTGGGAGGATGATGATGTGGCGGTTATTTCAGGCAGGTGTCACGAGCCTGTAGCCATTTTCGTCATC
>BROE01000027.1:11294574-11314624 GCA_036571765.1 Plecoglossus altivelis
CGAGATGGCGTGTCCATCAAAGTGCCCCTTCTCTAACGCTCAGTTTGAAGGTCAGATCAGAATAAATGGATGTTTTTCTCTGTACCTCGACCTTCAGAGAGATTCCCTTTTATATTCCCATGTAAACGTGATGGCTGGCTGGCTGGCTCAGGTGATCAAAATGTCTGCTGGTACAACTCAAGTGAGAAACTGCGGAACAATCAGTGGTACTAGGGAGCCATTTTGGGGTTAGGGTCAACCACACAAACTTTTTTGTACGCCTTGGGAAAGCTGGGATTTATTTTAAAGTGGGATTGAGCTACATTTAAACTGTGTTCCCACAACAACTGGCTTTCCTGCTCCTTGTCACCAATAAGATAGTGAACTCTTCTCTTCTTATAAAGAGTTTGATGTTCATTCTTTGATGTTCACTTGAGGCCAGGTCTTCTATCTTCACCAAAATCCCCTCTTAGGAGTCTGACTTGCAACTGCTCAAAACGTTTGTTTTGATTTAGGAACTTTCTAATCTGATATCTTTGTTCAGAGGAGTGTTCGCAAGCTCACACCAAACCGTCAACACCAACAGATAATCATCATGTTTTCAATACGATGTTTAAGTTTCCTGTGTGAAAAGGGATTTCAAATGTCAACTCCTTCAATTGACGAAGCGCCGCTGGACTATTCTGAGGCGATTCTTGATTAGTAAGAGGCACAGTAACGAATAAATAAATATAAGCCGGAAACAGACTAACATCCAACATTTTTAATCAGTCCAGTTAAAAGAACTTTGGCTAAATAATACAGTCAGTGTAATCATACAATCGTTCTGGCTGAGCCTGTCTTCATAACCCGTAACCAGGACCCGACTGACATGCTCACGCGGAGAACCGAACACGGCCGAGTGTTGACAATACAAACATCTCCTTTAGTTCAGCTAAGGAGAAAGACAAGATCAAACAAAGATTAAAAAAAAGAATATCTGCTTTTATTCAGTTCATACCGTGAAAGTCAAGATTCAGAATTCAGATATTCTCACGCCTGTCTAAATACTTTAGGCCTACAATTGCCACAATATTACAGCCCTTTAAATGTTGCAACTACTACACTGAATACTGTAGTAGCGACGGGCAAGCAGAGCAAATCTTCCAGAATCGTCGGATGTTGTCACCCTCACAGCGAAACCCGAGTCGTTTGTCCCTGCCTGCCTGCCAGCCAGTCTCCAAGTTTAAAACAGTGGCCGTGAGGACGTGTGACACATGCAACACGGTGCCGCTTGCTAAAAACGGATCACTAATAAACACCTCAACCGGAGACTCTTAGGCGTTCTATTCCATTGACCTTTGCACATTTTGGGTCCACTCACCTTGTGTTAGACTATACTGACACCTTGTGGAGAAATCAGCGAACTGCAATGTAAAAAGCTTAAATGACGTGGATTAAGGATCGGGGTTTTGAAAACGCTGTCCGAAAGGGAGACGTCGCCAGTGGCACGGATATCACCGTAGCTATCTCGCGATATTTAGTCAAAAACTAGAGCCTTAACTTAGTGATGAACTAACCCTCTTATGTTGTTGAAATGTACAGAGCCGAAACCCACATAACGTGCATTGTGCCCTGATAAGAATCAACCTGTAATTCCAGTACCCAACATTTCGATTATAATAGGCTACAACTGGATTAAAGGTTTAAACCTTTTAATGGTCTATAGTATTAAATACAAGTAAATTATATCATACTCACGCAAAATGACTGCATTTTACTGTCAAGTCAATTACCCAAAAACCTTAATGTGTTCTGCATCGTGGGAGAAACCTTACACCCAAATACATATACACATACATAAAGACAGAAACAATTTTCCTCAGATATTTTATTTAGCGATGGAATCTTCTCAACACAAACTCAAGCATTTATTTACAATTCTATATATTAACATTAAAGATATCCAAAATAACCCCTTGACGTAAAAGAAAACCAACCCATTGTGCTCCGTAGAATGGACTCCTCGTTTCGTTGTTTGGACTGCGCGCCTCTGACAAACATTATCTCGAGGGAACAGCCTGGAAAATGCTTAACAACATAACTCTGTATAGACAGAACTTCACATTTCAGGACGACTGGGCGCTTCCGATATGGGCTTACTGTGTGTTCTGAAACGGTTCAATCAAAACATGGTGAAATGCACATTCAAACGCTCAAGGCAAACACAGAGCGACCGGTACCTGCCACGTTCACCTGTTGGTAAAACGGCTTTACCTGGAGTACCAGAGCGCAGAGGCCGAGAAGCCGAGATCGCTCTCCCCTGGACGCGACGCTGTGAGGGAGCGCCACCTACAGGCGAGCAGCGTCCGGTGCGTCGCTGTGAGAAGGAAAGCCCGACAATGAATCATGTAACATGATTGTGCAATTCGACCACACTTGAATAACTCGAACACTGCCAAGTACAGAATGCAGTTTACCAAACGCCAAAACAAACCAAAAGTGTGTAGCCATCTGTGGCGATTACGATAACATTTTGCACACCTTTCAACGAACTGGTAGTTTCGAGTCATCGTAAACGGCCATACTGGGCGGATTGTCTCATTCAGCAAAACCAGTTCACTCCAGATCAGTGCGATCCAAAATGGCGAAACATTTCGTCGAAGTCTCTCTGTTGGAATACCAGTGAGTTTTCGTAGTCCAATGACACATACCCGCCCCTGGATAAAAGAGATTCATTATTAAACACATTCATGTCACATGAAACAGCAACCGCGGAAGACATGTTGGGCGTTTGGGGTAAATCGTCGTACACAAGGTCCATCAAGTACTGCGTTGTGTTCATCGGCGCCATTGCGCCTTGAGGACGTGGCTGTTCAGCAACTTTTACACGAGTTTCCTGTCGTTCTTCTGTCGTTTTTCTCGCCATTATCTCACAGTATTCAACACCACGTTGTCCCTTAACGAGTTTTGCGAGTTGCTTCCTCTGTTGATGGCGGATGTATTTTCGGATCGTTGCCTTGACCGCGTTGGACCGCAAAGATTTGAAGGCCTCTTGCTCGGAGTTAAAATGTTGAAGATTCCGTAGTCTCCACGTCGGTAGTTTCGTTGTAGATTTTTGCATACAACCGGCTCCAAATCTCATCACGTCTCTTTTCATTTTGGTATCCATTATCTCCACACACATTTCACACTAAAAAAGTTTAAATAAAAACAAACTTATACAAAGTTTTGGTATTCAGTTCAGAAAATGTTGAAACTCTTGTATTCTGATCACAACTCCTAATAAGAGCCTTGATTCAAAACGTATAGCAGTAAATCAAAGTTTTAAAAAAAATATCAAGTTTCAGGCAGTTAATCGAAATCAACGGAGCTCAACACGAAGCTGCTTCTCCCTCTGCTAGTGGATCAAGATGGTACACAGCAACGTGACTATCACGTTCATAGTACATGAGAGCGGAAAGACCCACAATCCTTTGCGAAAGATAATGTCACGTACAAAAACAGCGCCTCCTACTGTTGAAGTACCGCATCAACTCCAAATGTCTGATGACGAGTTAATAATCTGCTTGCTGCCTGACAGTGACACTGTGATCTGTTGTTGTAATAATAATAATTATGGATCCATAATTATTATTATCATCCATCCATCCATTGTCTACTGCTAATCCCTGGGAGGGATTGCAGTGCCGCTTGTTCCCATTTTAGGGTCACGGGTGACTGGAGCCTAACCCAGTAGCTTTCGGGCCACGGACGGGGTACACTCTGGACTGAGGCCAGCAAGTCGCAGAGCGCAGAAACGTATCATTATTATCTCTAATATCTCAGGGTAGGCAAATGTTTTGTAATGTTAAAAAAAACAGGTTTACCTTTCTTCTTTTTTAAACAAATTTGTCTTAAAGTTTTTAAAAGATTGCTGGTCTGAAATTGTGTTTTGCCTCTCATCGGTATTTCTTGCGTTGTGTTAAAATTTGTAGTCAATATATGTTGTAGTTACTATCGCTTGCCGCCAGGTGACGCCAGCGTGCTTTTACGATAGATTACATGTCTTTAGCCTGATCTCAAATCAGATTTTGATCTGACTCCACCTACCAAAGACAGCACCTGTACAGCCTCTAAACGGATCTTGGATCGATCGTCGTTGACCATTAATCCGCTCCTGTGTGGTATAATTTCAGACCACACAAGGTCAGCAAACTCAACGTATTCTTAACAGACCTAAATGCTTTTGTGTGTGGCAGGCAAAACGACAGCTAGACACAAACCAGACACTTAGAAATGGCACCTCTTATTGTATTAATTTCCGTTCTACTATTAATCTGTCACTCGTTAAATAATTATTTGGAGAAAGACTCACTCAACACAAACACTTGCAAGGACAAACACACACACACATACACACACACACACACACACACATACACACATACACACACATACACACACACACACACACACACACATTCAGTAATAATGTATTGACCTACCTAGATATTATGTCAGCTTTGTGTAATATGCTTCTTGGAAAACAACTATTATGGGATTGTGGCATAGCAGACAAGACCAATTTGAGCTTGCATCATCTGTACAAAATATGAAATTGCTTTTATTACTTGTCGTTATGTGATAATGGTGATGCTTTCTTCTGTGTGAACATTTTCTGTAAAAAGTTTTTTTATTTTAATTGGCAATGAGACATATATGGTGGTTTGTTTTTAGTAGATGTTTTGACTTGGACTGAAGTAAATGTTCAGTAATAAACATATAGTTGATTAAAAACATGTTTTTAGTGTATGTTTAGCTTTTAAATTTATTTTACGTACTTTATGCATGATTATATTACATGTATTGACAGTAAAAGAAGGTTGGGACTGATAATCTGCATGCCTGAATCTACTATGACTCATCATTTTAGTAAATTCATTGCCAAAATAGTGCAAATGACGCACTTTCACCTACAACATGTGGGTATGCGGGTTGTGGGTATTCAAACGTCCAATCCCAGTACATGGGAGGGCGTTCACGGCGTGGGGAGTGTTGGAGTGACGTGGGGTCGTTTGTTCGTGGGGAGCATGTGTCAGTGGATCAGGCCTGCTTCTGAGCACTGAGAACAGTTCGTGTTTCCTCTGCAGTGCAGTGACTCTGCAGAGAGAGGGAGAGGAAGCTGCTCTGTGGGAGGGTGAATGTCACCTCCCTGCCGGCTCACGCCTGCAGACTCCCTCTCCTTCTCGCTGCACGTTGCTTCACCCCCTCGCACATCCACTCTCTCTCTCTCTCTCTCTCTCTCTCTCTCTATCTTATCTCTCCTCCTCTAATCCTCTCCTCGTGATCTCGCCTCTCTCGCTCGCTCTCTCTCTTTCTCTCTTTCTCTTTCTCTCTCGCTCTCACTCTTTCTCTCTCTCTCTCTTTCATTTCCAGACACACCCGTGCACACACGTTCAAGTTAATTTCCTGTGCTGCAGAAGTAGCAGAGTCAGCAGATAGGACAGGGCTTGCCTGTTAGATGCATTTCCCTTTAATAATATCCACACAGGTCCCTCATCAGAGCCGTGTGTTGGGATGGTACCAGCTGTCTACAGCATGATTACCGACAGTCCAAATTCAGCAGAGAAAACAGCTGCAGTAATAATATGAAGCGCAGTATTGCCATAAACAAACATAAACTTTGCACGCGCGCGCGCGCGCGCACACACACACACACTCACACTCACACACTCACTCACTCACTCACTCACACACACACGCACACACACACTCACACACACACACACACACACACACACACACACACACACACTATCCACATATAATTAAGCCAGAACATGGCAACACATAATCAACGTTTCACGCATCTAGACTGCTGCACTCCTCTGTCACTGGCTCACAGCGAGACAACTCGACATCAGAGCACAGAAAAGGACGACAGATAGACGGGAGGAGCTTGAAGATGGAGGAGCGCGAGGACTGAGGAGCGCAAGGACTGAGAAGCGCGAGGACTGAGGAGCGCGAGGACTGAGGAGCGCAAAGACGGGAGGAGCTTGAAGATGGAGGAGCGCGAAGACAGGAGGAGCGCGAGGACTGAGGAGCACGAGGACGGAGGAGCGCAAGGACTGAGGAGCGCGAGGACTGAGGAGCGCGTAGATGGGAGAAGCAGAAAACACTGGATGACATTGAGGAGCTGTTAATGATGCCCAGCAAAGCAAAGCAAAAGGCCTGCAGGAGACCATTAATCCATAGCAGGATGGAGGTTAATGCACCCAGGAGAGTCTGTTTTAAAGGATGTAGGCAAGAGAATGGGACACTTCCTGTCGACAGCCCATTTTGTTTTGAGATTAAGTCAACTTTTGACACCATCAACATAATAACACTAGACTGAGGGGTGTTTTTAATTCCACTATCGAACAGCGATTTCATTCATAGTTGATTTGAATGAACCGTTCATTTGATTCATAGTTGATTTGATTGATTGAACCGTTCATTTGATTCATAGTTGATTTGATTGATTGAACCGTTCATTTGATTCATAGTTTATCACAAGTTGCCATGACGAGAAACTGTTATTACACCACTCAACACTGCTCAGCATCATGGCTCAATCATGCCCACACGTATACCACTACTACCAACTTACATACCTCACCATTGGTTACGTTTTCGACAATAATTTCTTTAACCGATTAAAATATGACCACAGCAGGTAGTACTTTTGCGGATTTTCCTCTTTTTCTTCTGTGTGAACCACAGAGAAGGGCTTGTGACAGGACAGGAGTAAAGGGGTCAATCACATTTCACCTCCCTACAGCCTCACATCACCTGTTGCTCCCAGTGCATTCTGGGATATGTAAAACAGCCTCATTCAACTCATAATGCGATCATTCTGCGAGGAAGCAGAGACAAAGAGACAGATGGCAGATGAAGAAAGCTGTTTGGGCCCATAAATTATATTATCTTGATGATAGTTTTTGAAGTTTAAAAGTCAATAAACATTAGTCAATAAACATTGTAGTGCTGGAAGAGTAGGGTGACAAAAGTAACAAAGGTTGGGTGCGCTTCAACTCATAACGCGATCATTCTGTGAGGAAGTAGGTTTTGGAAAATGTATGACGCGTGGAAAACACACTGGCTGTTCGACAAGCAAAACTCTGAAACCCTGAAATACAGAGTGGATAACAACATAGATCAACTTACCTTGTTCCCTACCTGCCAATTGGTTTGCTCTTTTAGAGAGTAATATCCACTTCCTCTTACAGGATCAATGATCTAAGAGCAATCCATTGATCTATGGTGGGGGTGTCAAACCCTGGTCCTCGAGGGCTGCTGTCCTGAAGGTTTTCGATGTTTCCCTGCTCCAGCACACCTGATTCTAATGAAGGGTCATTATCATGCTTCCACAGAGCTTGATAACAACCGACGAGTTTATTTTTAAAATTATTACATGACTAGGAGTTTTAAGCGCTTGCACTCTAGCTAATGCCACACCTCAGAAGACCGTGACCCAATCCATTAAGCCCACTATTTCAATGTCTTTGCATAGCACTAACCAAACTCTGGTCTGATTGGTTGAACTCCAGGAAGGCTGGTCTGATTGGTTCAACTCCAGGAAGGCTGGTCTGATTGGTTAAAATCCTGATTGGCCAGATGCCAAATGGAGCAGGGCCAGATTGGCTGAGGGAATCTGCTTTGTGCAGTCTTTTTTCTCTCTCCATCCATCTCTCTCTCCTCCAGGACAGATAACCTTCAAGGACAGCCTAGATTTACATCGGGACATTAGGACAGCGGGCTTTCAGAGAGAGAGAGAGAGAGAGAGAGAGAGAGAGGGAAAGAGAGAGAGATGACAGATGAAGAAAACTGCTTGGGCCTATAAGATATGTTACCTTGATGATAGTTTTTAAAGTTTATGATTGCAATAAACATTATAGTGCTGGAAGAGTAGGATGACAAAAGTAACGAGGGTAGGGTGCGCTTTACGCTAAACTGCTCTGATCACCCCTCCATCCCTCCCACCATCCCTCCCTTCCACCATCCCTCCCTTCCACCATCCCTCCCTTCCACCATCCCTCCCTCCCTCCCACATCTCCTACTCACAAGATTTACATCCAAAACTCATTTGCTGTGTCATGTCATTCTCTGAGTCTTAAAAACCCTTAACCTCAAATCACTGTGAGATTGAATCACTTGAAGTGGGTGAAAGGAGTCCAAAAACCTCCCTTTCTAGTGGCCGTCTGGCACCTAATCAATTGCTTTCCCCAGAAAGTGCGTGTGTGGAAGAGGGGAGAGGATGAAAACCATTGTGTGCCAAATTCATGGGTGGGTTAGAACAGTGAAATAAATTGGGGTTTGGATTTAGAGGATGAAAACCGAATTAACAATTGGCATCAGTGATTGGTCTTTGGTGTGTGATGAGAGATACACACATGCCCACACACAAAACACATTCTGCCCACCATCGACACCATCACAAATAGACTGCTGTTTCTCTCAGTTCAAACATGCTAGGTTTAGATTCAAAGCCTGTCTAATGTTTGTACAGTAAAACAGACTCATCAGTTACTCTCCCAGCTGCACACTTCTCAAAACATTCCCTGCTTCTAACTGCTCACTGGCTGATTACTATCTTAGTAATGTCAACAGTGGGAATGGTTAGGGGCGGTGCTGGACGACCAATCAGAAAGCGTCTAGGAACACCTCTCTCTTGATAGGCCGAAGGCTCTGTAAATTGATGTAATGAGAGCTGACATTGGGTGGCTTTGCCAGAAGTATGTTTGGCCTCCCAGTCCCAAAAGACCCCTGTTTTCATGCTTTTGCAGTCAATAATTGGAATTGGAAACTACACACTGCACACTGCAATTGGAATGACAACAAAAAACAATATGGCTGCCTGCTATCTGGGGGCTCGTGCTTTTAAACGGTCTCGTCTAAAACCAGATCTAGAACCAGAGATCTACGAGACGACTGATGGCAAAGTAATAGTGGAGGATCAATTACTCAACTTCCTTGCTGTGACAATTAAGACTCTAAACCAGGATTAGATCGTCTTATTGGCTACAAACACGTTTGACTCTGAGGCAATTGAAGCCTCCAAGAAAGTTCAGTTTGAGCTCTGTCCGGGAACCTTAAGATAATGACTTCCCTCTATCAAGTAGAGTTCTGTTGCCTGCAGACAGCTATACATACATAAGTAAAGCCTGGTACTCAATATCATGGCTTGACCATTGTTTTAGTACAGCTGATGGACATGCAACCATAGAAAATATGGATATTAAGTACGGGGTCACAATAAACGATCATTGCCCTCACAATTAACATTGAAGAATTACCATCTACAGTCAGCAGCAACAATGCTATCAGTGGTAATTTGAGAACTAAATTAGACTGGTCAACTCTTTCTGAAGAGGATCTTTTGGCTCATTATACTAATACAGACCATTATCTAAGTCATGTTTATCTACCCAGAGAAGCTATTATGTGTCAGGATGTCAACTGTCAGATTGTGGAGCACAAGAGTAATGTATGTGTCATGTATGATGATGTTGTGGCTGCTCTGTTGGAGGGTGATAAACCACAGGAGAAACAGAGTCTTTAATATTAGACCAGGATGGAATGAGCATGTAGCACCTTATCACACTGAAGCTCAGGAAGCTTACAAGCTTTGGGCCCTGGCTGGGAAACCTAGGCAGGGCCCTGAGCTTGAGAATAACAAGCTTGCCAATGCCAGATACAAGTATGCTGTTCGTTTTAAATCTAGAAATGAGCAAGCCATGAGGGCTGACTCTATAGCCAGTAAAATGATGAGTAACAATATTACTGACTTTTGGAAGGAGGGGAGGTCCCTCAATAACTGTAAATCTTCCCTTCCTTGTACTGCTGAAGGAGTCTCCGGAGAAGATAATGTTGTTGAAATATAGAGACAGCACTATAGCTACCTTTTTAATTGTTTAAAACATGATCCATATGTGGAGGATTTTGCTGTTACCTTGTAACTTTTAGCCTGAGTAGTGCTGGGAAGCAGGAGCTTCTTAATATATGCTCTGATTATGGGGTGGAATTTGATATAAAATACAATTCCAGCAAAAGTGCTGTTTTAATATGCAGAACGAAACTGGATGAATTGCTTAATTTTCCTGTGTTCACGCCAGCTAATAATTGTCTTGAGGTCTGTAGAAAGATTAAATACCTTGGTCATTGTATTGCAGATGATATGAATGATAATGATGACATATACAGACAGTGTTATAAGTTATATGCACAGGCAAACACCATAGCACGTAAGTTTAGTTATTGTTCTACTCAAGTTAAAGTGGCTCTGTTTAAAGCTTACAGTACACCACTCTATACAGCCCATCTGTGGTCTTCTTACAAATAATCTAGCATGCAGAAGTTGCACATTGCCTACAATAATGCAATGAGAATTTTACTCAAGGTTCCCAGAGGAGGAAATGCTAGTCAGATGTTTTTATCTGTAGGAGTAACCACACTGAAAGCACTTTTAACAAATTTGATGATTAAATTTATGCAACGTCTGGATTCTACTAACAGTATCATGGTGGCACTCTCAAAAAAGAGGAGGGAGAGGGGGAGAATGAGAGAAGAGTGAGGGAGGAAGAGAAAGAGAGACAAAAGACAGAGGGAGAGAAAGAGAGAGAGACAGAAGAGAGAGAGGGAGGGAGAGAGAGAGGGAGGGAGAGAAAGAGAGAGGGAGACAGAAGAGAGAGAGGGAGGGAGAGAAAGAGAGGGAGACAAAAGAGAGAGAGGAAGGGAGAGAGAGAGGGAGGGAGAGAAAGAGAGAGGGAGACAGAAGAGAGAGAGAGGGAGGGAGAGAAAGAGAGAGGGAGGGAGGGAAGGAGGGAGGAAGGGGAACATGGAGAGAGAGAGTCAGTGGAGAGTGAGCGAGAGCTCTGGTGATAATCAACTAGACAAATTAAATATTAATCACGTAAAATCAAAGTCCTCATTCTGTGCTTTTCTTTGACAAAAGCGTTTCTGATGGGAAAGATACACAAGTCTGCCAGCAGAGTTCCCAAAACAGAGTAGAAAGCAACAGCAACATTCTCCATGGCAACAACTGGTATTGTACATTCGTTTCGGTGTCACTGTCAGTTTATCTCCAAACAAGTTCGAAACGTCATCAGACATATACAGTCATGCCCAAAATTGTTGGCACCCCTGACATTTTAATTTAATGAAGCCTTCAAAGAAAATAACACAGTACCTACAGTCAATTATGGTGGAGGTTCAAAGATTTTTTGGGGTTGTTTTGCTGCCTTTGGCACTGGGTGCCTTGACTGTGTTCATGGCATCATGAAATCTGAGGATTACCAATGGATTTTGGGTCGCAATGTAAGGCCCAGTGTCAGAAAGCTGGGTTTGCGTCCGAGATCGTGGGTCTTCCAGCAGGACAATTACCCCAAACATACTTCAAAAGCACCCAGAAATGGATGGCAATAAACGCGCCTGGAGAGTTCCTGAGTGTGGCCAGCAACTGTCCGCGCAAGATCTTCATAACAATTGAACAACCTGTAGGAGACTGCTTAAAATGCTGTTCGCGGCAACAGGCACCCCATTCGCAATATGAGAGACTTGACGCAGTGTGCAAAAGAAGATGGTCTAACATTCCGCCGAGTAGGAAGATGAAGAAGTCTATTTGATGGTGTATACAAGAGGACTCACAGCCTGAGCTTGAGTTTCAGTTATATTATGCTTCTCTTGACTAATGGGGTGTGCACCCAAATATTAAGGTTAAGTGGGGTGCCAATAATTTCTGTTCCGGACCATCTTTATTTGGAATTTTGTCCTCGGTCTGAAATTGTGTCAAGAGTGTTTTTTTTCCCACTGTTTTTTTTTTTGTGGTTATTCCAATACACACAAAGGATATAAACATGTGCATAGCAAATCATGTGTAATTTCAATACTTTTTTGTGAGAAATACCTCATTTTATGGAAAAATGTCAGGGGTGCAAACAATTTTGTCGCGATACATAGCTACTTAGATAATAACCATATAACAATCATAATATAAGACAACATTATATATATCATAATTAAGGTATGACTATATATTAATGGTTATAGTAGTATATGGTATATAAGTATAAAATTATTAATTATGGTGGTATAAATCCCAAACTATATTGGAATGATTATGGTGATATCATATATAAATGGTCATCATTCACAACATTACTAATAATATGGTTAATAATATATATAAATATGGTCTCTATATATTCAATATAATATGGTGCTATAGCCTCTCGTATATATATATGGTATATACATGTATATATATGATATATATATTAGACATTCTGGTATTATAGATACCATATAAACTGGTAATAATGATAATATTCATACTAAGTGGATACAATAGCTATACCCTTATATATAGGTATATATATATATATAGGTATAGGTCATCAGTTAATTATAATATGGTTAATATATATATATACAACTACCTATATATATATTATGCCAATGTGTGTACCACTTACTGGACACAGGATGAGAAACCTTGGTTTAGATTTTTTTTTTTTTCTTTTCTTTTTATGCCACGGAACAAAAAAAAACAAAAAAAAAAATCTAGACAAAGGTTTCCGGCTGAGTTAATGGTAATATATGGCATATATAGGAAACGGAACCAGAACAAAATTGGAGTCCGTCTTCTCACCTTGTTATAGAGCGTGCTAGTGTCAATTACAGCTTCTCCATTTAATCTGTTCTTATTCACTTTGTGCTGCGAAAATGTATAATGCTTGTGTCTCGTGTTATGCTCATATAATATATATACTACTATGGTTGCAGATATATATAATATATATACTATAATATATATACCTCTCTATCTCATCCTTGCAGAGACAAGGACCCCACAGTAATCGAAATAAAAAAATTCAAGCAAATGGCATCACGCAAACCTTCCTATAGCTTTGAGCTCAGCGTGGGGCAAAGATACAGCCCGTCACCTAGCAACAGCTGAATACACTCGGCCAAGGGACCGACTCAACGACTCAAGACCAACAGAATCACAGAGGTGTCGGGAAGGGGATGGGGGGGGTGGGGGGGTTGGCAACAGGTCTGGGAAATGAAGCTTGAATAAACCAAAGCGTAGATGAGTCCAAACTGCACGGGCTGTAGGGAGTCAGAGAGTGAGATCATTGTTAGACAACTGTACTGTAACGATGGATTGGGATTAACGTGAGAGTTAATAGCAGAGCGCTGATGCAGTTGACCAGAGTTTTCCTGGAAACTGAGAGCCATGGTCACACCTTAAGAAAGTGATAACACTAACATAAAACTGCTGAGCTTTGACATTACCCACACCTGTTGTGTGTACACTAAAGGAAAGTGTAATTAGTGTTTAGTCTAAACAACATTTGCGAGAAAAACATGTTGGGGTTAGCAACAGACCAAATGTTCAGTTTACAGTATTTCGTAAACAAATACAGAGTCACTATCAAACCCTTTTTGTGAAGGATAGAGCTAGTCTCTGAATCAAACTGCTACTTCTCCTGCGTAAATTTAATCTAACCACACCATCTGATCGCTCGCTAAAGTGTTGTTATACATGTTTGTAAGTCATTTTAATATCGAACATGACCTGCTCCACTTTAATTCTAATTTGTATATACAATATAATATAACTGTATCTAACTATTTCACAGTGAATGGTGGGACCAACTGACAAAAACTGTACAAATTTAACACAATATAGGGTTACAGTACAGACAGTATTCTTTGAAATTAAAACTTGCCAACACCGAGGTGTTTTTCAGTGTATTTACAAGATTGCGGCCTAGATTGCCCAAAACAGGCCACAGACCGAACATAAGGTCCTTTCTGTCTAGACAGGATGTACCGCCAAGTTCTGCTATCTGACTGTCAAATTGCATCGCTATCACAAGAGCGACTGATCACGAATCATAAAGGGAAACTTTAACAAGACTCTCATAAAAGGAATGGAACAATTGATTATTCTCTCCTTGATTTTAATCTTCTTTTTTTTTTACATCTGGCAACGATGTAAAAACAATCTCTTTATCTTCCAGGGTAACGATGAAACCCAGTGAAAAACAAGAAGGAGGCTTTAGAAATGACAAAGAGGTCTGAGGTGGAGGAATAAGAGGTACAGCTGCAGAGAATAAGAGAGAATCCTTTGAAATATACAATCATCCTTGATGCAGATCAATCAAGAGACAACCAACGAGCATCAGTGCGTCTGTGCGAGTCACACACAAACTGTGGCTGTTATACCAGTGAGTGGTTATAATGATAGCTTGGTTTTTAGCTCGAAAACTCTTTTTTAAATGTCAAGCCAAGGTACGGTTTTCAATCTGCAGAGCACTGAGCTGGTCTTGCAGCTCTAGTTAAAAATACAAAATAAACAAACATGTTAAACCGTGTATTTGAACACAGTCTGGTTGCTGTCTGCTAGTCGTAGAGAAGCATGTGGCATCTTGCCGCTTCCTTCGTCCTCGATCTCTTCTCACGGTCTCTCTCTCTCTCTCTCTCTCTCTCGGTCTCTCGGTCTCTCTCTCTCTCGGTCTCTCTCTCTCTCGGTCTCTCGGTCTCTCGGTCTCTCTCTCTCTCTCTCTCTCGGTCTCTCGGTCTCTCGGTCTCTCGGTCTCTCTCTCTCTCTCTCTGGCAGCAAAAACTAAGTGAGACTTTACATTCATCTCTAAAGCCTTTGCCTTGCCATGTTAGCTGCAGCTGGTCTGTATAAGGAAACCAGGAAACTGGCTTTAAAAAGCACATGAAAACACCCAAATAAATCATGTAACCATTGGAATATATGTCTAATACACACAGAGTGGCAAAGGGGGGAGGGAGGGTGCTGTATCATAAGGGAATTTTGTGCACATTGGAAATGCATCATCTGTGTGGTTGATATCTAAAGACAAAGATCTCTGTTCTCTTCCTGTTACATAATAGCTGCTCCTCACATTTGGGTTTGGAGGGTTGCTATGCATTGCTGTGATTAGGATTTTGACTTTTTTGGGTGACCTTGGTAAGTAGGTTTTTTAACTGACACCCTTGTAAAATATTCAGGTGTAGTGTCGCGCTGGATTGTCAAAATGGCCTCTTTGAATTCAGAATCTGCAAATGAAACACAAGGTTTTTCCATGTGATTACGTGTTCTACTCCTTTATTTGAATAGCAGTGTTTGCCCTGTTTTTTAATGTATTGCTTGTCTGTTTAGTTGACATTAAAAATCGGACTTTTGACTTTTGACTGCCCAATGCTTAGCATGCTCAGGTAGGGAGTTCCACCAATTACAGAATGTGAGAAAATCCAATCGTCTGTCTTCGTAAGGACCCAAAAGTCAAAGCAAACAAAAACACACACACATTGATGTCAAATGTAACCAGGCATGGCAAATAACAAAAAACACATCTTAATTCACATTTCAATATGCTTAGGAAAGTGGTACCAATATACACAACTCCTTAGATAACCTCACATTTATCCTTTCATTCGTTCCCCAGAATAAATTGGTCTTATTAGCTCACAGATAATAAGCCCACTTTTCACATTTGTTTACATCACTGGCTACCTGGTTAAGGATTTGCCAGCAATTGTAGGTTATAGTTACAGATCAAAGGTTAAAGGTTGACTGCCGTGTGACATCATCAGACACAACCGGTTAACTTCCTGCTTCAACGTCCAACGAGTACAGAGACAAACGGCAAATATTATTTACTTGTAGACGTGCTTTTGCCGGTCGGTTTGCAGTCAGTGTGCAGGTAGTTGGTGTGTGATGATGTCAAGGTGGCAACTCTACCTTATTAGTTCTTAGGTACTGTCACTACAACCTACTATGGCTTCAACAGTGTGTTGGATTGAACAGCTGGGATTCCATTGGAAGGGAAACTAAAGTAACTACAAATACAACAGCCGTGCTCACGACAAATGAAAGTACGTCTCACTCGTTCACGATACGCGGCAAGCAAATCAAAGGATCATAGGTGCAAATAATAAAATCAATTACATCACATTTGTTTTACAATTAACACTTTCGATTTCTGATAGGAAATATTCAGATGTGCTTTAAGTGGTTGAAGTTCTCAACTGGATTGTTGGCTTTTGATAACTGAACTTGGTCCAACTAGATCTCTCTAAGACTCTAGAGAACCGTGACTCTTTGATAACTGAACTTGGTCCAACTAGATCTCTCTAAGACTCTAGAGAACAGTGACTCTTTGATAACTGAACTTGGTCCAACTAGATCTCTCTAAGACTCTAGAGAACCGTGACTCTTCAGTCACATGGTTCTAAGTTGAGGTCAAGGTTTTTGTTTCACGTCATAAACTCCATTTCTATCCTGTCCCCTCCATCAACAATTCCTGTTTAGCTTTTCCACTATACAATAAAGTCCCCATTGTGAAATAGCAGTAGTGTTCCCGTTGCCGTGGTGATACTAAAGGCACTAAACCTATTTTTTTTTTCATTAGTAATACAGCTATGATAATGATGATGCGTTTGACGTGTATAGTTCGAACATCGAGTAAAGGGATGCAGGCTGTCATGCACCTTCCATGCAGATGGACTGACCTGATTTTTCAAGCCATGGCACTATGAGTTTGCAAAACAACAGTCTTCCACTCTCTCAATCTATCATCTGGTAGGAATGTAACGACTGCAGATCAGGAAGTACTGGAATTGGCCTCAAACTTCATGCTAATGACAGGAGAACTATAACCCTGGCTGAGCTACCCCTTAATTTTCCGTACAGTACACAGAAAAAACTCAACACATATTGCTAAAGAATGAACGAAAGGTACGCTCAATCGTCCTAACATTCAAATACACAATAAAAATCGACGGCATCAAAGTTGATCAAGATGAAATCGAACACAGTTTGATATGGATAGGTGTCCAGCACCTTGAAAGGAAATTAAATGTCACTTTAATTAAATTAAAGACTTCCTCCTTTACTCTCCATTGAGCTACTTTAGTGTATGAGTGCTTTCTCACAAAATCCCCAAAATGCCCCCAAAGTCCCTTGTTCACTTCACTGGTAACTCAACTGATGACTCAGTTCCCCCCAGATCCAGTATGAAATGGTATCTCCCAAGTTTTATTTGAATTGCCATTGGATCGTACCGTTAGACACCCGTACAATAAATGGATCATTTGGAGGCCAGCGTCTGCAGATGATGGGAATGAATGAACACGTGGTGGTCATTTACGATGTTACCATTTTGTTTTGAGTTTGTTAATATAACTGAATACAAGTACTCTGCCTGACATGTGTGTGTTGAAAATGACTAACAGTGCCAACCTACATGTGTCCTTTGAATGAACAAGGTTGTGGTGTTTCAGCTTGACAGTACCGTGGAACATTCTAGAAGCTCGTGTTCGAAGAAAAAAGAAACCACTGATATCTTCGACGTGTCCTTTGAACATTTCAAGAAGAAAAAGAACAAGCATTCTCTTAAATGAGCGCAGGACCAAAGGCATCTTGTCTTAAATGTTCGCCCTCTGATCTCCTCTTTGATCTCTTTCTTTGATTTGATTCGCAAGAGCGACGGTACCAGCTTCGACAGAAGGGTAGCCTTTTGGTTCCGGAACTTCGACAGAAGGGTAGCCTTTTGGTTCCGGAACTTCGACAGAAGGGTAGCCTTTTGGTTCCGGAATCCCACTTAAATCCCACTGCTCCATCTGCCCTCATACAGTTTGGAGCACAAAGGACAGCTTTCCTTCAGGGCCTTCTGAACAGCCCACAGCAACACACACGCACACGCACGCACGCACATGCACACACACGCACACACACACACACGCACACACACACACACACACGCACAGGCAGCACACACACAACACAAGCACACCTCACTTATGTTCTCCTTATTAGCAATTCACTGGAAGTGTGTTTGGGGGGATGGATTTGGGATTTATTGTCAGGTATGGGGTTGGGGTCATTCTGGGAGAGTGGGGTTGGGGGTAGGGGTGAGGGTAGTGGTGGAGTAGTGGAAGGGGTTAGGGGTGAGGTAGGGGGTAGTGGGTTTAGGGTGGTAGGGTGTGAGGGGTAGGGGTTGGGTTGGGGTTAGGGGTAGGGTGAGTAGTGGGTAGGGGTGTAGGGTGAGGGTGTGGTAGGGGTTAGGGGGTGAGGGGGCGGTAGGGGTAGGGGTTAGGGGTGGGTAGTGGGGTATGGGGTAGTAGGGGTGAGTAGTGGGGTTGGGTAGGTGAGGGCAGGGTAGTGGGTGTGGGGTTAGGCGGTAGGGTGAGTAGTGGGTTAGGGGTAGGGTGTTGAGGGTCAGCGGTTAGTGGAGAGTGGGTTGGCTGGCTTTAGGTGGGTGAGGTCAGGAATGGATAGTGGTTAGGGGGTTAGAGGAGTCAGGTAGTGGGATAGTGGGGTTGGGGGTAGGGGCGAGGGTAGGGGTAGTGGGATAGTGGGGTTAGGGGTAGGGGTGAGGGTCAGGGTAGTGGGAGAGTGTTTGAGGCGTTGGTAAAGCTGAGGGAAGTGTGTGGTGTGTATGAACCAACAGATGAACCTTAAAGCAGAACCCCTCTTTCTCTCTTTCTCTCTCTCTCGTAGCCCTAAACCTCATGTTCGCCCCTGCAGGCTCCTCAGTCCTCCTGTACTAACTCCCCCAGTCCTGATGGGGGCAGTGTCCAACGCGCATGCGCAGCGCGCCGCTCTTGTGCAGCTGCCAGAGCTGAACAAACTCCTCGGGCATGGCGTGGAACCCGCTGAAGGGTAGGACGTTGTCATAGTAATGGTGACTGACAGGCTGTTCGTCCAATCCCACGGAGAAGGGCCAGAATCCATAAGCTGTTACCTCCTCACACAGTCCCAGAGCCAGGCTGACCAAGAAGAGACCGGTGGACAGACGTTTGGCGTGGACGCCGCGAGTCTTCCAGAACTTTCCCACGCTTCGGAGGAACTCGGGGTTAGCAAAGAGCATGGTGAGGTTAGACGAGGTGTCATCCAAAGCGTAGTAGGCCCGGAGGGATGGATCAGTTCCTGGTTTCATGGAAAAGGCGGGCATGTAGACGTAGCTGGAACCGTAAGCTTTCATGCTCTCCACGAAGGCTTTACGTGACCATAGAAGATTCTGGAATCTATATGGGAGGTAAGGATTGAGATGTGTAGGTTAAAATTTGCATTCTTTGTTACGCTAGCCACAGTAACAAAAAAAAAAATCCCCCAATGTAATTATAGACATGTGTTGTTGATTTAATTTATTCAATTACATCATGCATTCCAGGCTAAATCCTAAGATTTTCTGCCAAAGAACTGATCTTAGATGGTCAAACAGTTCATATTCTTCCTTACAGTGAGGAAAGCCTATGTCTATGCCTGCATGTCTGAACAGTACTGTACTGTCTTAGCCATAGACAAACCCCACAGGAAACAGCCTGGCTGTCTCATGCAAAATGGACAACATAAGTTATACTGTCAAACCAGTCTATATAGAGAACAAGAGAAGCTACTGATGTCTGTTGAAACACACACACACACACACACACTCACTCACACACACACACACACTCACACACACACACACACACACGCACACACACAGACACACACAGACAGACAGACAGACAGACACAGCGACATACACACAGGGATACACACACACACACACACACACACACAGACACAGCAACGTACACACAGACACACACACACAGACACACAGAAGGATACACACACCGACACACATACACACAGACACACACGCACAAACACACACACACACAGCAACATACACACAGGGACACATACACACAGACACAGCGACACACACACACACGGCAACATACACACAGGGACACACACAATAAGAACAGAGACACAGGAAAGCGGGAAGGTAAAAATAAAGGAAGTGAGATCATTAAGATGAGAGAAACGGAAAAAGATGCCGCTCGCTAACAGTAAGTAATCTGCATGATAGAGATGATGTCCTCCCATTGGCTGATACACACAGTGTTTGTTATCAGCTAGCAACACTGCAAACACACCCAAGAACAGATGGCACATCCAGGGGGCAACGGCTGTTCTAGACTATTTCAACTGGGGGGCTAAACTGAGGGGGCCAGAGTGGGGGGACCAGACTGGGGGGGGCCAAACTGGGGGGGG
>BROE01000027.1:11315455-11317955 GCA_036571765.1 Plecoglossus altivelis
CCCCCACCAGAACTGCCCCTGCCAGAGAGAGCTAGCGTGTCGTACCTCTTCTCGATGATGCTGGGGTTGGCTGTCACCAGGTGGGTTCTGGTGCCTACATCATCCACATACTGGCTGGACAGTGGAGGGAGGTTGCACCTGAGGACACACAGGTGAGCTACACTGTAGTTTCGGGACATTTTGTTCAGTGTTCAAACGTTTATTCGGATGATTTCATTTGAACGGTGCATACAGTATGCATCTATACAAACGTGTTTCATGCAATATTTGCTATATGTATACACCTATACATACACACATTTTATTTGTCTTTCTTTATATTGAAAATATTTTTTTCAACCTTTTGATGTTTTGTCAACTTTCACACATAACCCTTTGTTTATTCATGACCTTTTCTACAACCTTCTAACCTACCAAAACGTAAACTTGTTCTAACTTCTAAACATTTGATAGAAATTGCCAACACACCCATGCCCAATACTGGTCCCTTCCCTTATTCAAGTCTGATATTAATGACTCATTTTAGAACGAAAACTTCCGATCTCTGTGAAGGATTCTGGCTGAACTCTAATGTTGTAATCTATTATTTTCAGTCCTTCCTTCCAGGTATTAGAAGAGCTGATTAGAGAGAGCAATGGGTAGAAGCCAGACTGACGGAGTTGGAATCACGTGCTTTGTTCCTTTGGGCTCCGTGTGGTTAGGATAGATTATTTACTGCCTTCTAAATGGGCCTAACCCAGACTGAGGGGAGGACCATTCCAAAACCAACCATTCAGCAGTAGTTGAAGGGTCTCTCTGACTGTCTCCAGTGTCTGACAGGTTTGATAACTTGACGTTACCCTGCTAGTTCTAGTTGTCTTCTCTGTAACTTTTCAACCTCCACACTTTAGCTGTTTCACTTCCTGTGTATCACTCTCTTCTCTCTCGGTCTCTGTCTCTCTGTGATAGAGAGACACAGGCCGTCTCTGCAAACACTCTTCTCTCGCCCTCTGCCTCTATGTCAGAAAGACATAGACCGTCTCTAAACACTCTCTTCTCTCTCGGCCTCTGTCTCTCTGTGACAGAAAGACATAGACCGTCTCTAAACACTCTCTTCTCTCTCGCCCTCTGCCTCTATGTCAGAAAGACATAGACCGTCTCTAAACACTCTCTTCTCTCTTGGTCTCTGTCTCTCTGTGACAGAAAGACATAGACCGTCTCTAAACACTCTCTTCTCTCTCTGCCTCTGTCTCTCTGTGACAGAAAGACATAGACCGTCTCTAAACACTCTCTTCTCTCTCGGTCTCTGTCTCTCTGTGTCAGAAAGACATAGACCATCTCTAAACACTCTCTTCTCTCTCGGTCTCTGCAAACACTCTCTTCCTCAAACAGACGTGAAAATCCTGGCTCTTAGGATCCCAGATGGTTTATGTTCCAGGCTGCTCGTTCCGCCCTGGTCCAGAATGTGGAACGGCCAAATCTGAACAGCCACCAGAGCATACTGATCTCTCCTTCCCTTCTCTTCTTTTATCCCCTCCCTCACTCCCTCCCTCCCTTCCTCTATCGCTCTCCCTCTCTCTTTCTGCAAGACAGTCAACCCCCCCTCTCTTTCTCACTTACCGCAAGACAAAGTCACCCCCAACTCTCTCTCCTCTCTTCTCTCTCTTACAAGACATAGTACCCTCTCTCTCTCCTCTCTCTCTCTTACCACAAGACAAAGTAACCTCTCTCTCTCTCTCTCTTACCGAAAGACAAAATACCTCTCTCTCTTAAAAGACACCCCCAACTCTCTCTCCTCTCCTCTCTCTCTCTCCTCTCTCTCTTACCGAAAGACAAAGAAACTCTCTCTCCTCCTCTCTCTGTCTTACAGAAAGACAAGGTACCTCTCTCTCTTCTCTCTCTCTCCTCCTCTCTCACCGAAAGACAAAGTACCTCTCTCCTCTCTCTCTCTCCTCCTCTCTCTCTCTCTCCCAGTCAAGTTACTTGGTGTAAGGACTTGGCAAGATAGACGGACCAATGGACCAATGGATACAACCGCACTTATTACTCCCCTTGGATTACCACCCACACACAACCACAGGCACAACACAACACATTGCAACAACACACACACTCACACGCACACAACCACACATACACACACACACACAACCACTCTCTCATACATGCACAACCACACACACCCACACACACATTTCCTCTCTCACACGACTAATGGGTTGACACACATATTGACAACCCACTCCAATCCACTCTCTCTCTCTCTCTCGTCACACACCGCCACCTCCTTTTTATTGTCCGTGTACACACACAACCACTCTCTCATACACACACAACATTTCTCTCTCTCTCCCTCTCTCTCACACACACACACACAAACTCTCTCTCTCTCATACACACACACAATCACACAACATTTCTCTCTCTCACACACACACACACACACACACACACACACACACACAACCACTCTCTCATACACACACAACCACACACACACAACATTTTTCTCTCTCACACA
>BROE01000027.1:11320455-11338553 GCA_036571765.1 Plecoglossus altivelis
AATGGACCATCTTGCACATGATGTCCTGCAAATAGCGCACACGGATGATCATGATAGAATGTTGGGGGCATATCTATTTTTTTATATTATAAATTATCATTATATAAGAGATATTAAAATATTAAACCACAGTACAGAGCTGAATAGGGACTGATAAGAAACTGTCAAGCACAACTTAAACAGCTTGTACCAGCATTTGGTGAATAACCTTGTCAGAATTGGCCAAACTCGCACAAAGGTTGACAGTTTGTGCGATGGTTTAGTTCCCCAGCAACTGTATATTATGTCAACACACGCATGTCCAAACACACACAAGCACACAGATAGCAGGACCTACCTGCACAAAGAGAGGAAAGGTTTCGTTGCTGACGGTGTGCGAATGGTACAGCTCTCCATCGTACCACAGTACCTTTCCTATGGGAGAGTTCTCTTTGGTCACAGCAAACATCCTTCTTGGCTCACAACATTCCGTTAGAAGCTTCCTGTGAACAGGAAGTACAATGGTAGCAAGGGAAGGTTCGAACAACAGCATTAGCAGGCCTACTTTGTGGATATTGTGGAAGGCACAGACGACAAAGAAGTATATAAACTGCTTGGTTGAATTCTACAAGATTTTGCAGTGGAAATCGTTCTGGGAAATGCAATTGCAGTCCTTATATGACCTAAATCACAGTTTTAATGTAACATTGCGATCGTTTCACAGAATAATGTAGGCTAATATTACGATCGTTTCACAGAAGGTGTGGCCTGTTTTTGGGAGGCTAACTCATTACTTTAGGAATATAGTGCAGTTTCAACACGTCAAAAACACCATAAATGACAGAGATTCAGGTCAAACATTCAAAATAAATTACCGAAATGTAAATGTAAAAATCAGCAAGATTCTGTCACCTAATCTACTCGCGTGTCTGGTAACCATGGACACACACCCCAATAGTTTCAGGGCAACCTTGAAAACTTGTGTCTAATCTGTGCATCCTTTCAAACACCCCGCAGTGTCGTTAATCTGAAACTATTATTCCGCAGGTGTTGCTTTCAGCGCATTATCCTAATAGGCTTTCCTTCATGCTTTGTCTATGCAGCTATATATTCCCATGGAAATGCGATTTGTTTCGATGAATCTACCCTTTGGCGTGCCCTAGAGATCCAGTGAGGGAGACGGGGAGAATACTTTTTGGAACAAAATAAAAATGTAAATTGAAAACCATAATAATAATACATTTCACTAAAAACATTGTTGATAAATGATCGTACTTCGATATGATTTACCAAATACATAGGGACTGTCACTAATAAAATATAATTGTAAAAAAAAAAAAACTTATTTTTTGAATGTTGTAAATGTTGGTTAGTATGTTACGACGCTATAATGAAGGGGATCCCACCTGTACAGTTCTATGCCTGTCTGGTTCCTCTGCCATACTTGTCCCTGTCGCAAAACCTCGTCCACAATCTCTTTATCTCCGGGGAGTCGGTAAACCGGGAAAATGTAGAGCCAGCAGAGGACCAGTACACACAGCGCGACCCAAACCGAGAGCTTGCTCCTGTGGCATTTCACCAACATCATTCCTGCTTGTACCCGACCCACAATCAGTCCATTCAAATGAATTTAATCTAGTGAAAAACGCTGCTGGCTTCGTTGTGAAGTGGCCTCTCCGTTAGCGAGCCTGCGTGGGAGCTTCTATTTACAGATTGAACGTCATACTGTCTCATTTTGAAGGGTGAACTATGAATGGAAATGCGGATGTTTAACCCGATAATTCCACGGTCTTAATTCCGTAATATTGCGCACAGCCGCTTCTGAAATCAATGCCTGAACATTCTTCGCAGTCTATGGTGCCGTTATCCGTGCGCCAAATAGGCTACGACAACCTTAACACGATGCTGGAATCCTCCGCTTTCGCCCGGCTGCTTGCTGCTTGCTGCATCACCGACCTCTTCTGCATCTCTTCTGTGTCCCCCGCAGTCATCCACCACGCCACCACCGGTCTAGTGAGAAATCTCTGGCCTGTCTCAGAAGCAAACTCATCCCTTTTTTTGGTCTCTTAACAGTTCACAGTCTAGTCTGCCCGTCCGTTGTCCGCAACCAGCGATCTCGCCCTCCTTCCCCCCTCCTTGTGCAAGCGGGGGGCGGGGGGTGGGGGTGGGGGGATTTTAGGGCCGTGCAAGTGTTGGCTGCGTGCAAACCATTGAGTGTCTCTCTCCCTCGCTCTCTCTCTCTCTCCCTCTCTCTTCTCTCTCTTTCCCTCCTCCTCTCTGAACGTCCCCCTTTCTGTATCTGTGGAACAAAGTACTTCTTGTCCTGCCGAGTGGCTGCATGTGCTTCATTTGCCGTTTGTGTTGGCTGTCGGTAGACGGTGAAAGGCTGCCCCCTTTTGAGGACGTTTGCCACCGGCAGCGGAGACCGGTGGACGTTTGGTGGACAGTTTTTCTGCTAGACATTGTAGCGACTAAATCTACTTTTAACGAACTGTAAACTACCCATTAACGGTAATCACCTCCCTCTTAACTCTGAAGACATTTGTGGTTTACCCATGGCACTTTTGGCAGACTGGACATGTTGCTTGCACTGCCTGCCATCTTGTGGTGAAAATATACACTCCTAATAACAAAAGAATGGGGACCGCATGGCCAGTGAAAACCACAGAGGTGGCTAGAAAAGAAATAGCCCCGCCATTTATGTCAGTGTATGTTAAAATCGTGGAAATTATTGGGTACCATGACAACGGCAATAGCTTGGGATGTTCCGCTGTTCGTTATAGGCGCTTCATATCTGTAGGCCGGTGCGCCCTGGAGTGAAGTGTCTGCTTAACGGACAATATCAACAAGCCTTAAGGAATGTACTTTAAAAAAAACCCTGTTAAAACTCTGTCTCCATCTTGTGGACAGTTTAAAGAACTAAAAACTCGGAAGACAAAACATCACTGGCTAGGACAGTTTCGTCGAGTTCGCGTGCAGTAAAACCCCACAACAAAACCAATAAGAGTTGGTCACAAGCAAACACAAAAATAATCGAGATCCAATTCGGATTCGAACACCATTCCGAATCATCTCACTTCAACTGACCTTTAACAGATATGGAGTCAGAGAGCTTCATCCAAACCAACCTCTGTATTCATCTGCCACATAAGGCTACATGCGGCTATGCTATTCGCTAATGCAGACTGATATATTTAGTTTGGGGTGCCATGACTGATGGGGCATGCTAACCATGCCAGCCTCCTGCCCCTGCTGCCCCTGTGGGGAAACCCTGAGTAGGATCAAGGTTAGATGCTCTCTCCTGACATAGAGCTTCAACTGAGACAGCTGTTCCATACAGCCATGAAAAACAAGAGGGGGGGGTCCATTGTTAGACCTGCACTGTGTGTGTGTGTGTGTGTGTGTGTGTGGTTGCGTGTGCGGAGTGTGTGTGTGTGTGTGTGGTTGCGTGTGCGGAGTGTGTGTGTGGAGTGTGTGTGTGTGTGTGTGTGTTTGTGGAGTGTGTGCGCGTGTGTGGAGTCTTTGTCACATTCATAAACAACTAAAAATAACATCAAACGCAAACAGGGCCTGTGTTGAAAACAACAGGTTGGCACGTTTTAAAAGGTCACGGTTTGATATGCTGTTGACTTTGCTTTAAATCCCCGTTCGGTTCAAGACGCCTCCTACTGTACTTTACAGTGGCAACTGTGAAAACGAATGGGTGTCAGATAGCAGATAGTGCTAAGCTCTCAGCCAGCCATTACAACCAGGGCATGTCCTCACAAACACATTGTCTCTCTGTGCGTTCTGTCAGTCAGATCGCTCCCTCCTACCTGAACCAGGTGGTTTGATCCAGGAGCCCTACAGGACAGACCTTGCAGCATATGGCTACATTGAGTTGTCAGCTTCCTATGCGAAAACAGCAACGGCAGTAGAAAGTGCATTGTGAACACGTCTAAGATAGCTGTGTCAGACTGTGTTTGTGTGTGTGAGAGAGAGACAGTGTGTGTGTGTGTGTGTGTGTGTGTGTGTGTGTGTGTGTGTGTGTGTGTGTGTGTGTGTGTGTGTGAGGGTGTGGGAGCTGTGTTTGTGAGCAGAGGAAAAAGAAAGGGTTTTAGGTTGCAGCAGAAATAGCTCTTCCACCTGCTGAGGATCACAAGCAACGATGACAGAACATTTGTTTTACCCTCCATCCCTCCCCCGTATTGTTCATCTCTACCCCTCCCCTGCCACCCCTCCCTTTCTACCCCTCCCTTTCTACCCCTCCCTTTGTACCCCTCCCCTGCTATTCCTCGTCTCCATCCCTCCCCCGTATTGTTCATCTCTACCCCTCCCCTGCCACCCCTCCCTTTCTACCCCTCCCTTTCTACCCCTCCCCTGCTATTCCTCGTCTCCATCCCTCCCCTGTATTACCCATCTCTTCCACTACCTCTCTACCCCTCTGCCTCTCCCGTTACCTCTCTTCAACTACCCCCTCCAGCTACCCCTCTCCTGCTACCCCCTTAAACTACCCCTCTACACTTCTCCTGTTACCCCTCTCCTACTACCCCTTACAACTACCCCATCCAACTACCCCACTCCTGTTACTTCCATCCAACTCCCCCACACACCTCTCTAACTACCCCTCTACATCTCTCCTGATACCCTTCTCCAACTACCTCTCTCCTGCTACCCCCCTCTCCTACTAACCCCCCTAACTACCCCTCTCCTGCTACCCCTCCCCAGTTACCTCTCTCCTAATACCCCGCGCTTGTTGCCCCTCTCTTATAGTATTTATTCAACTACCCCTCAATCCATCTCTGCTTCAGTTCAATGACAAGGTGACATAACAGCACTCTGTCTCCTTTCAATTCAAACGAAGACATCTTTTAAATTGTTTATAAAGTGATATACTGCCTATACTAATTTGCTACGTGATAACCCCTCTTAAACAGTCCATTTGTTTTTACTTACATGATTAACAGATAAGCAGTGAGTCACAGACAGCTGACTCACAGGTTGTTTGCTGGTTAGAGAGTGTTGGAAAACAGTCTTCGCCTCCCTGCTTCCTATATGTGTAGCTGTCCTGGCTCTGAACGACAGGCGGAGGGGAAGTTGAGTCTGTGGAGGAGGTTTTAAAAGCATTGCCGTGTCATGTGGTGACAGGCTGACATGCCACTCGTTCCCCTCGTTACTGCATGCTTTATTACCTGTCTGAGGGACAGAGCACCTCTTCTCAAGAGCACCTGGCTGGATCACAAACATCACAGTCGGGTTCCACCAGGGAAGAGAGAGTTCTGGAACCAGTGGGGACTATAGCAGGGGGGTTTGGGTGAGAGTTCCGGAACCAGAGTAGCCTATAGTAGGGGGGTTTGGGTGAGAGTTCCGGAACCAGAGTAGCCTATAACAGAGGGTTTGGGTGAAAGTTCCGGAACCAGAGTTGCCTATAACAGAGGGTTTGGGTGAGAGTTCCGGAACCAGAGTAGCCTATAACAGGGGGTTTGGGTGAGAGTTCTGGAACCAGAGTAGCCTATAACAGGGGGTTTGGGTGAGAGTTCCGGAACCAGAGTAGCCTATAACAGGGGGTTTGGGTGAGAGTTCCGGAACCAGAGTAGCCTATAGTAGGGGGTTTGGGTGAGAGTTTTGGAACTGATGGGGACTATAGCAAGGGGGTTTGGGTGAGAGATTCGTCAGACATTAAACTATCTGGAAGTTTTTCATATTTTTATTTATTTATTAATTCAGAGATTTCTTTTTGTTATAAGTTAATGATGTTCTTTTATTTGTTTGTTTCTGCAAAGGAACACAGTGGTTAAAATGTCACATTGACCGATGAAGGTGTTTGACAGAGGTCTATATGGCGCTACAAACATACACGTCACTCTTTGTAAAAGCAGCCATACATTCAAAAAACAAAGTTCTTCAAAATCCTCAGCCTTACCCAAACAGTACCTACATCCACTGATGCCTGAAAGAGAATCTGCTTTCAGCAGTAACTGCAACAACAACAACAGCAACAACACAAAGCAATAATTAAATATAAGACTGTCATTTTTATGACGCGTCTAAATTCAATTCTTGCCCTTTAACAACTCTGTAAAGCAATAGAAGCCTGATTTTATCTCTGACGACGCCACGAAAGCAGCGGTCATGTTGTATAATTACATTTCTACAGCTTTGTCTGCAGAGGTGATGTTTCACTCATGGCATCCCGCCAGCGCATTCTTTGGGCCCGACTCTATAACTGCTGTCCGCTCTCGGAACAGCCCTCATTAAACCCTCCCCATTGTCTGCTTGCTGTGTTGTCTCACAGGCTCTAACAAGTCACCAAGTTCAGGTAATACGAATCGGTTTATTTAAATAATATTTTGAGGTTTTCTCTCTTAATGAAGTCACTTGAGCCGATTTACACTGAAAGTATGATTTGTTTTAATGACGTTTGAGTGTTGTGATTTCAGGATTGTTTCAGGGTCAGGTAATTTAAAAAAAAGGCTTGCGACTTGAAACGTCAGTTAAGCCGTAGAACAACAGCTTTATAAATTAATTTTTTCCTCCCTCCAAGGTTTCAAAATGGCTGATGAGTGAGTATTGTTATCTGAGACAATAGGCCTGCTTGTAAATTAATAATGTTATTTCTTCAATGTTGCTTTCATAATACATGCCAGAGTGTTTTGAAAATATGTCTATGTAACAAAACGGTCGACCTATTGTCTTGAGATGACAAGCCATTTGAGTCGTACAACCACCAGTTGTACGATGTAACCGCTTTCGAATATTATACTTTTCAAGCACAGTTTCTTTAGTAACAAAAGCTTTTGAAATGTTCTGGAAGTTTTTCTCGTAACAGCATTTGAAATGAATATTCCACAATGATTATAGTAACAATTTTGGATATGGATCTTGAGATTGACATAATCCCTAACAATTCCGTGAAACTGCTGTTCGTCATTGTAAACTAAACTAGAAGATGCTGGAACTGGCGGACGAGGATTTGATGCTGTTGTGTTCTTGTTTTAATCCCTGTGTCGAAGGAGGACGGAGCCTGTGGTCTCAACTGCAACTGCTCGCATTTAATGACTTCGTTCCTCAACAGGGTTGCAAATAACGTGCACATTAACATATGTACATGTCTGTTTCTCTCTGTTTGTTTTCCATTCTTGTGTATTTCCATAAACGTTTTATAGCGAGGTAAGCTATTTTTACTTTACACTATTTACAATTGAACTGAATGTCTGCCATGCTAATATGTGGCATTGAAACGTCGACTGTGGCCCACGAATTAGAACTAGATGAATTCAATTTTCTTTAATAGATCGCTCCACAATAGCCTACCAGTTCTCATTGATGAGTGCATTGTCAATATTTTAACCTGTCTTTGCATTTTCACCAAACGCAGGAACCTAACCAACCCAGACCAATGAATCCCAAAATGGACAAGGTGAGACGACAGTCATTTAAAGTGTTAATTCTCTCCAAAGTGACAGAGACGCGACACAGCCCCGGAATTTAGACGCGCCGTGGTGGTGGTGCCACGGTACGCAGGGCAAGGTCATATAGGTTGGCACTTCACCGTTATCGTCTGTTAAGCTGCCGAGGGCCAGCATTGTCGAGAGTTTTTCCTCTGAGTATTTGCTAATAATAATCTACCACCCTCTGTATCTCCACTGACGACTGTACAGGGATTATAGTTATGTGTGTAGTAGTGTGTGTGCTCTGGAATTAAAAAAGGAAAGAAAAAAACACGATCCTGCTTTTAAAGTTACTCAATGAACAATCATTTATTGTTTCAAATCAGGTCATCTGAACGGTAAAATGAGACTCAAGCTTTGACACTGCTGCTATGTGACATTGTTAAAGAAGTTAAGAGATGTAAAGAGTTATGTTTTTGTGACATGATACTGACGTTTTGTTTCGTCAACAGCCGAAGTCGAAGATATCGGCTTCGCGCAAACTCTCCCTCAAAGTGAGTCACCATGACGATCCTGAAAAGAGACGTCTTCGTATTTTACTGGAAATATTTCGATGGGAGAAGTCACGCTCACGATCTAGAACACGCCTACTTTGACCAATTGTATTGTTATCCAATCAGATCCTGCTCCTGACCAGAGCGATGGAGGAACTGGAGAAGGAGATTCAGGACAGGAACGAGGAAAAAGTGCGCTACATTGGAGAGAAACTGCCCCCTCTGCAGCTCTCTGGATTGTCATTGGAGGAGCTCCAGGTGAGTGACAAGAAAGCCAACCAATCAAGTCAAAACACGGAATTCAACTCCTCCCAGTTTAGCCCCCCGCACGCCCGCAAAAAGATTGTACGAATTATTATTGACGCCAATGTTTCATGTGTTTCCAAAGGCTCTATGCAAACAGCTTCATGGAAAGATTGATGTGGTGGATGAGGAGAGGTACGACTGTGAAGCAAAAGTCAACAAACACAACAAAGATGTAAGTCTTCAACTCAGCACTCCCATTGTTGAATTTAGCATTGGATAGCTAACCCACGAAATATCAGACACCAGTATCATCTTCCTGGGATGTAGGTTTCATCAAACCTTTTTGTAAATTGCTAATATGTCCCTCTTACTTTTAATGAATATAATCATATTTAACAACAGCATCCCCAATGATTCAAAAAGCTACCACCATTCAGAACCTATTATCCGTAAACCTATTAATGTGTATTTGTGTCAATTCACTCCTTCAAAATCGTTTTACAAAACAAAACAAAACGTCATCTCCGAACCAATGAAGATCCACGAGTTGAAACTGAAAGTCCAGGATCTAGGAGGGAAGTTTAAGAAGCCGGCCCTGCGAAAGGTCCGCGTCTCTGCAGACGAGATGATGAGAGCCCTGCTCGGGTCTAAACACAAAGGCTCTATGGACTTAAGAGCGAACCTCAAGTCTGTTAAGAAAGAAGACGTCAAAACAGACAAGGTATCCGTCGCCGGCAGCATCCGAACAACAGCTCACTTTGCCGTTGTTCAAAAACAAAAGAAAAACAAACAAACAAACAAACAACGAACCATCGTGTTTACAAAAAAAGAACGTGTTTTGTTTGTTTTTAGAGGAATGTCACGGCTACATTTCAAGCGTTTCCCGCTGGGTTTTGATGGTTTCGACGGCAACAGACAAAACAGATGTTTTCTCTCTCACCTCTTAGGTTCTGACTTCCGAGGTGGGTGACTGGCGTAAGAACGTGGAGGCCATGTCAGGCATGGAAGGCCGCAAGAAGATGTTCGACGCCAGCGGTCAGTAAGTTCTCCGGCCATCCGGCACGAAGGGGAACGCGGAAGGAAGTGACACGTCGAGAGGAGGAAGAGAAGGATTTTTTGTAGTCAAAAACACATGTCAAGTTTGTAGTTTTTCCTGACAACAATTGCAATAATTATAACCGTAGACTTGCCACATGCACACGTATTAGTATGTTATTGTGAATTGGAATCTTTTGAAACAAGTTTTTATCAAGGTCTTATGTTCTTTTATGATTTATTTTCATAATTCATAAAACATGTTCCTCACTGCACCCTGGAGTGAGAGAAAAAAGGAATATAAGATCAAATAAGATTAAAATGATCATCGTTTCTTATTCCCATTGCGGTTGTATGTCTGTAACGTTTCACTAAGAACTTTACCAAACGTCATGTCAATCCATAGGCAGACTGACTGTCGAAATGTAAAGCGATCTTGAATGCATATAAATACCATTTTGTCATAAGCAACAAATCACTTGGCATCAAAACTCACTTAAAACCATCAAAAATAGAAGCTAGTAACAGTTATTTATAATGACGTATTGTATGTCTTATGCACATCTTAAATAAATGTCCAAATATGGTCTCAAATAGTGATAGGTTTGTCACGGTAATCTCAAAATGTAATTTTTCTTCTCACACCAGTTGTGTAGTGCGGATGGAAAGAGTAACACTCTACGGATTAAGAAATATAGATTATAATCTATGTCGTTGAAAATATCGAGTGTGAGTTGGAGGTGTTGATGATCATTGATGTACGGAAAATAAATAAAAAATCCTTCATGAACTTTCCAAACGACGATGACAGGCACGGCGGAAGTGGAAAACATCACACTGCTGCATGAAGAACACATTCAGACCCCAAGGTTAACTCCTTCAGTCTCCCTCGTGCATTCACGTAGCTCTGGCCATTGAAGTTCCTGTCAATACCTTCATGAATCTCACAGAAAAACTACATCTCAGGCAGAGAAATTACCTTCCAAATGACTTCTTCGCATTTCATTAGGATGTCGACAGCCAGACTCGCAAAACAGGCAGACGACCGGACTAAAACAAATGAGTTTCTGTGAGTAATCTACACACGCTGGATCTTCCACAAGGTTCCCTCACATTGGCCGCCTGTGTATATTTAGATGCTGTCGTTCTCCGTGACCAACTCAACCTTGAACAGAAACGCCAGAGAGAGTCTGGCTTTTGTCCCTCTCTGTCGAGTCATGTGGAATATGAAACACATCAAGGGTAACAGCAGTAGGCCTATCTACCAGAGATATGAAGTGAGTGTGGGGGTGAGCTTTACAGTGAGGAGCTGGGTGTGTGTGTGTGCGTGTGTGTGTGTGTGGGGGGTTATGGAGGATGAGGTTTACAGTGAGGAGCTGGGTGTGTGCGTGTGTGTGTGTGTGTGTGTGTGTGTGGGAGGGGGTTATGGAGGTTGAGGTTTACAGTGAGGAGCTGGGTGTGTGTGTGTGTGGGGTTAGGGAGGGTGAGGTTTACAGTGAGGGACTGGGTGTGTGTGTGTGTGTGTGTGTGAGGAGGGGTTAGGGAGGGTGAGGTTCACCGTGAGGAGCTGGGTGTGTGCGCGTATGTGTTGACAGTTTTATGGCTCGCTCATAGTTTGGCTATGCTGGAGGGTTGTTGCCCCCCTCCTCCATCACCGGGCTATTCACGGGGGGGGGGGGGGGGGGGTTCTTGCCCCTCCTTCATCTCTGGGTTATTCATGGGGGGGGGTATCTGCAGGCCCTTAATAAATGCTTCCCACGTGTATTCCGTCCTAATGTGCCCGGGTTTGAATGTGCGTGTGCACGTGTGTCTCCGTGTGTGTCAAGGTGGTCGCCATGCCGACGGACTGAAAAGTAAATTCCCTGGCCGTCCTTGCTGTAACCTTTTAAACTTGACCAGGAATTTAGAATATGTCTAAAATTATGACAGAGGAACATTTCATAGCACACATTAGCATCAAAATAAAACAAGTGACAGGTGATTTAAGGAGTTTCACAAGCATGAAGCCTCGTATTGCGTTGCTGGACTGTTCCACTGCATTCCAACTGTAACTAAGGGTTACAAACAAACCGTGGGTTGCAGCCACATGATGGCAGCCTACAGCTGTGTTAGTCAATGGGGTTCTTAAAGTCTCACTGCAGAGAACAGTTGCGATAAAATAACTTAATACAGTGTGTGTGTGTGTGTGTGTGTGTGTGTGTGTGTGTGTATCAGATCTGTATCTCTAGGGTTAGAAGAAAACGGATTTCCTGAATGTGAAGTGAAATAGGTGGAGCCTGACAAGAGAATAATTATGTGAGAAAACTTGGATTTATTTCAACGATGCAATGACCCCCGGAAGTTCAAATGAGAGATTTACTCTTCTGTGAACACTGGAGTTGAGTGCATAATATTGTACTATTGTATTGTGTGTGTGTGTGTGTGTGTGTGTGTGTGTGAGAGAGAGAGAGAGAGGGAGAGAGAGAAAGAGAGAGAGAGAGAATTAGAAAAAGAGAGAAACAGAGAGCAAACAAGTACAGGTATGTGTTGCATAAGTAAACTTGCATGATTGATGACATCAATCACTGGAAATATTATGAAGCTTTTCTCAGCAGCTGAGCTGCCAGGAGAGGAGAGAGGGTAACCTGATTCCAGTTTTCTGCCTGCAGGGACCCTAAACACATGGGGCACTCAAAGGTTCATATATAAACACAGCTTTGGAACAGGAAATTACTCAGAAAGAGAGGGAGAGAGAAAGGGAGAGAGAGCAGGGAGAGGCAGAAGGAGAGGGAGAGAGAGGCAGAAGGAGAGGGAGAGAGAGGGAGAGAGAGGCAGAAGGAGAGGGAGAGAGAGGGAGGGAGAGAGAGAGGGAGAGAGAGAGGCAGGAGAGACAGAGAGAGAGGGAGAGAGAGAGGGGAAACAGGGGGAGCGCGAGGGGACCGCACAGCACACAAACGAGCCAGCCGGCGAGGAGAGGGGGAGGAGGGAGAGAGACGAGAGGAGGAGAGAGGGGGGGAGGAGAGGGAGGGAGGGAGGAGAGACAGAGAGAGGGAGAGAAAAAGAGAGAGAGGGAGACAGACACAGCAAAGAGGGAGAGCTGTGCTCTGTGAGGAAGCTGGCATCATGAGGCCACATTCTGATCCAGTCACATCCTCAAATCTCCAACCCCTGTCATCTGCGGTTGTACTCCAGGGGAGTACGTCAGGAGAACCCTTTAGAGCTTCCAAGGGTACTAAGGACATCTTATGGGAAGAAAAGGTGGGAAGAAGTGAACCCAGTTTACAGACGGTCATTTTGTGCTGTGAAATTTGCATTAGTTCTGCCACTTTGCTGTAATTGTATCATTGTGGTTATGGATGTGTGTGTGTGTGTGTGTGTGTGTGTGTGTGTGTGTGTGTGTGGAGGTGTGTGTGGCTGTGGGGAGTTTGTGTGTGTGTGTTTCTATTTGCATGAATGCAGCAAGTAAGCATTCATTATTAAAGATGGTAAACACCAGATAGTGAATTTAATCATTCCATGTTGACCTTCCCTTTGTAATAGCTTGTCCTGTAATCTGGGAGTGGAAACAGCTGCCATAACCCAAACATTTATCACAGAACTCTGGACTGAGGTGACAGCCATACTCACAAACCAGCAAGGCCCCAGCAGATTTGACTATGCTGTATATTTAGTACACAGGAGAATATAAGACACTAACACTGTACTGCTGGCTGGCCGTGTCTGTAAAACTGCAACATTATGAACCAACGCCAGCCGTCCTCTTTGAAAAGGCACAGTCAGCATTTTCTGTCACCTCCCCCCATCTCTCCTGGTGTTTAGGAGGTAATCTGCCTGGCATCTTGGCCATGCCCCCCACCCCCCCACCCCACCCCACCCCGTCCCTCATTGATCGCTCTAAGGCCAGGGATGGGGAGGTGGTGGGGGGGAGGGGGGGAAGGTATCGACCTGTACAAGAGAGGCACAGGAGGTCAACGAGATGCATCCATTAAAGATTACTCACCACGTTTATCAGTAGACAGGTGAATGATAGAGCCTAAGAGGGTGAAGGTCGATGTAGACTTACCTCTTTAACGATCGCGCCTCAGCAATTTCATAGATGGCAGAGAATCAACTGAATGTATTTCCTGATGGTCTTATTTATAATATATATAACTGTAATTTTGCAGATAAATCACAGCAGTGTGACGCTATGATACCCAACCTGACCTTTGACCCCAGTCAAGACTTGACCTGCGAATGCACTCTCAAACAGATCAGAAACAGACTTAACAATTAAAACAAGCTGTTTTCTAAGGGAGCCTTGACTGTTATCCTGGTCTATCGTGGGTATTTGCTGAGTAATTTTTTAGGTAAATAGTTGCTGGGAAACTTATTTTAGTGAGCTACAGTGTCTCTCTCCTACTAAACAACCATCTCTGACTTCTCTACAGTCTCGGGGAGAAAACTGACGCAGACGGTGTTCATGGTCAGTGAGTCATCTTTAGATCCAATGGAGTCAAGTACTTCAAATCATTTATGATTCATGGAAAACAGGGATTTGAAAGTTACCCCACGTAACAGGCTTCTTAATAAAAGTTTGTTATCGATTCGTCTGTCAAACAATCTATAATATGTATTCTAGACAAATCGAAAATCCTTCTGCATATCATAATGGTGGTTTATTATAAAACAGAAAATGCAAATATTGGAACTTTTGCTTGGCGGATTTTAAGTTTTGCGATGTCTGATGTTTAGGATATGAAGACATAAAAAAACATTGACTATAACGCTGTTGAGTTTACAAGTTCAGTTCCAAACTCTGTCTTTAAATATTGTGAGGAATACTAAAAGAATGTGCAGTTCTCTAGAGATCTTCTCTGATGGATATATACTCAAGGTACTAGACAACATTCGCTCTAGCGACTGGGTATTGAAATATGCGCTTCTAAAGAATTCCACTGGGATCGCCGGGGACATTCAACAGTGAGTCTAAAACATTTGACTTTTATGCATTTTTCAGATAATTTATACAAAGTTGTAAAGGATAGATATAAAGAGGGAGTAGCAGAGAGAAAGAGTGCGAGGGAAATATAAATTATTCAGTTAATTGCTGTATTTTTATGAACAAATGCGTCTTTGGGTGACACTAACGTTTTGAGCACTCTAAATAGCCTCGGATACTGCGAGAATTAAACACTAAACACGCCAGATGAGATCAAATCGAATCCAAGGAACTTTCAGAGTGATGTATTTTATACATTTTGCATGACGAAATTAAGCTGTGTAATGAGTATTAATAATTCAAAGTAGATTCAATTATGACATTTCACCCTTTATGTCATGCATGAGGTTAGCATGCATCCTGAGGCGATTTAACACGCAAAATCAAACAATACAACACTTTCTACGAATTATTTAGTTGATAAAGGACCGCACAATGTAAAAAAAAAACAAACCTTTTCATAAAAAAAAAAACTTGCAACAGCGACGCATTACTAGGTTGATATTTTCTCATATGAGGAAAGACAATACATTCTCTGATCGAATATAGCCTGCTGACTTCATATCTAATGTCAAGGTTGTGAAATGGCCTTCATACAACACCCCATCAGACCCAATCGTGAGTAAGGCAGTTGGCGAGAATGGTGGATTCCATTTCCCCCTGTGGTAAATAATGAGTGTGAATAGGTTGCTATACTCACACACAGTGGGCCCACCGAAGTGGAGTTCCTAAACTAGACATCTCTGGCTCCAACACCAAGTAAAAGTTTTAAAAAAAACACACACATAAAAAACACCTGACCTGAGAATAGCTCTTTTCAGCTTCCTCTACCGCGCCACTTTTCGCTTGTGTGTCGAGGCAGCAATTTGTCACTCGGCGGCGGCCATATGGAACGAGGGACCCCGTTGCACTCTCATCGGGTTGCTGTCGTCCGCCTAATCTTTCACTGAGTTTCAAGGTCAGCCTGTTTTTATGTTGTTGATGTTGTTTTTTTACCTCAGGTGTTGTATGAAAAGTTTTCAAATGTTCTTGATTTTGTAGTAGGCTGTTTATGTTATTATAACTATCTGCAAGTGGATGTGGTTGATGCAGTGAATTGTCTGTTTGGGAAGTAAATTGAAGATACTAGCTATTGGCTTTGACGCTAATTAACAGTACCCTAATTCACGGCCACATTTGAAGGGGGAATTGAGCGGTTGGAGATGAGGGCTGGAATAACTAATGCATTTTAATGAAGACTTTGGCTTTAGTGACAGACAAAGCTGGTTAACAAGATGAGAGACCAGGAGGACATAACTTCAGTTTGCCTATTAGATCATTTTTCTGAGGTAACATGGTCTGACAATTACTAAATTAATTCATTTCATAAGAGATTGGTAGTGTATTCAAACATCATATCGGCTGTGAGTTACTGTATTATGTATAGACCTACTATATTTGAAGTATGGACTGCAGAATTTTAAAAACAGACATGGAACGGAATGAGATAGTGTAGCCTACATTCCATGTCATCGGAGATCACCTAGCAACTCAGACAGTCTATTTGTTTTACATGCATAGTTGACCACAGTAGCTCTACCCATCTGGTTGACTTATTTATCATGCATCAAAACCTTCAGGCGCATGGACCAGAGAGCTGTCTCGCGTGCCTCTTTTAATTTGTTCAAATTCACATCAGTTTCTCAAAAATACATGTTTTCTGCACTTCTTATGAATATATCTTGTTTTCTTTTCTTCCTCTGATTAGGCCTCTACCACATGTGCTCGTTTACCAATGAACGTTGGCACGCAAATGCAATTCGGATGCCTCTCTGATGTTTACGCTGTCAGTTTCACACCCCGGTATAACGACAGAGAAGGGCGAAGACTGCATCGCACAAACGGAGAGAGCGAGGAGCCTTAAGGTAAACACATGAAAAGGTGTCATTGAAAAACAGAAATCGCTACATCATCGTGTGGGTTTCCTGTCAGATTCAGTGAATGCCACAGAGCCATATTTTACTGACGGTTTAATTCGATAATAAATGAACGGAACATGTTTGTCTACGGATGATGAATCAAGTCAAATCCAATTAGTTTTCAGTATTCTGGAACGAGGACACCTTCAACCTCTTAACGGTATAGTATGAAACCGGGGATCTAAACCGTTGCTTTCCAACGGCCTCATCTGACACCTGACTTTCTGAGAGAGTGGGTCATTTTACACGTGTGTGTTTGTGTGCGCGGCTGAGTTAGTGGAAGAACATTTATGTGTCCAAGCCTCCGGCCTGCGTGTCCGTTTTCTCGTTTGAGTCATTCCTTAAAAATAACTAAACGAAAAGAACTTATAGCCTAAATCCATTGTAAATTTAACATCGCGTTGTTGTCATGGGTCAGGCGTTACAAGTGTCAGAGGGAAAAATGGTGAAGGAGAAATGACCCTAACTAATAGGAAATAGGTGCCGTTAAGGAAATAATTCAGTTACGTAGACACATAACACATTCACCTATGAAACGTTTATGTGTGTTCATGTGTTTGCGTAAGGGCAGTCTGAATTATTTTCTTAACGGACCTTCGTAACATACACCTTGATCCACAGTCAAAAATATATCAAACTAATGTTGAGAAATACACGTTACCCACTTGTAAAATAACACAAGTTTTAAAACGCCTCTACCTAAACTGTGTTCTCACAAACAACATAGATGTTACGCGTCATCCAGGTATGCCATCCTTATACGAGACTCAGCGGGCACGTTTCTAGGTTGATGCTGGCGTGTTGACATCATCACCCACCCGCCCACAGCTCTGCCTCCGCCCCCCTCCCCCATCTCTCTGATGCTGATCCGCTTGCATCAGCACCAGTTCAACTCTCAACGCATCATTACGGTGCACGAGGAGGGGGAGAGAGAGAACGAGACGGAAAGAGAACGAGTGCGAGAGAGAGAGTGCGAGCGAGAGAGAGAGAGAGAGCGAGAGCGAGAGAGCGAGAGAGAGGGAGAGAGAGAGCGAGAGCGAGAGAGAGCGCGAGAGAGACGACCATTCCCGGAGCCTCGAAACGGCATTATTAGACGGTCGAGAGCATCCAAACGTCGCGCGCGGCACACAGCCGAGAGATTTGGAAGAGCGCCTCGCTGAAAACACTGGAGGACAGGAATCCAAACCGAACCATTCAGCCGCTGAACAAGACAGGAAGAAGGTATGGAGAGTCTGCTGGATAATCCTATGAAAGCCGTTCTGTACCTGAAGGAACTCACCACTATTGTACAGAACCAGCAAAGCTTGATCCAAACGCAGCGCCAGCGCATCGACGAGCTCGAGCGGAAGGTGGAAGATCTGATTGGGGAGAACCGTCAACTGCGGGACCCCGTTCAGTATCACCACCCTCATCATCACCACCCGTCCCACCACAACACCAGCCCTCAGCCTCCGGTCCATCATCACCAGCATCCGGGAGCGACTGCTCATCCCGGTCAACAACAACCTCAACCGCCGTTACAGCAGATACCTCTACAGGTCCAGCCGCCGCAGCATCCTCCCCCTCCAACACCGCCAGTTCACCATCCACAGCAGCTGCAGCTTGTACCCACCTCTCCACCGTCTCCCAAGGCGGGTCAGTCAAGTCCCGATTCCGCGGAAGAGGATAAGAAAAACCCTTGTTGCAAATCCCTGGTTCCGCAAACACCCACCACACTCTGTCGCTCCGTTGGACTTGCGAGGAAGGCTGAGTGAGTATTGGCTAGCAGGGTAGCTAGCTTTTGGCTACGGCGTCTATGTTGCGTTTACCAACACAAAGGCAATATTAACGATTTTCTTTTGGGAGGAATACCTACTATATATTCCAACAATACCCTAGACATCATCATATTTTGTTATGTGAAAGATTATGTGCCCAAACGAAACCTTCCAACATAAAGTATTTCACCAATTATTTGATCCTTTAAAAGATAAACATGTTCCTTACAATAGAACAT
>BROE01000027.1:11338726-11350249 GCA_036571765.1 Plecoglossus altivelis
TGGACTGTGGAGGAAGATTATGGTTGCCCGCAAACGAAACCTTTCCAACATAAATGTATATTTCACGGCAATTTTTTGATCCTTTTAATGAAGAGTACACATGTTTTTTCCTTCAATAGTACATGTATTTGTTAACGGAGATACCGTTGCACTGGGTCGAACTGGATCATTCTGATAACGTGAGGTTAACTTGAGACGTCCTAGTATTTACTCGGGGTTACATTTGCGTCATCAAGTAAAAAACAATAATATATAAAAATTTCGAAGCAATGCTGTTTAATCTTAAAACGTGCTGACAGGCGGCAAATACTGGGCTCCGGGTGATTCAAAAAAAGACAAGGACACGAAAAGAAACGTCGACCACCGGTGGGCCGTAAAGTAGTATACAAAGATACGCTTTCATCTTATTACAGCAAATAATCTCAATGAGAAGGACTTGACAGTTGGTATCAGGATGTTTAGTGAGAGAACGGACAGAGATGAATGGCTGCTGATAAATCATGTTTGTAGTTTGTGGTGAAACAAACGAGGAGCACTTAAGCATGGTCACCCCTCTTCTACCTTCTTTTCCTCCTCCTCCCCCTCTTCCTCCCCCCTCCCCCTCTTCCTCCCGCTCCTCATCTTCTTCCTCCCCCTTACCATCACCCCCTTCCTCATCTTCCTCCCCCTCCACCTCATCTTCCTCCTCCTCATCTTCCTCCCCCTTATCATTATCCCCCTCCTCCTCCCCATCTTCCTCCTCCCAATCTTCCTCCTCCTATTCCTCCCCCTCCTCCCATTCAATGTTGCATTTGCATATGGTCCTACTTAATTCAGCAACGTCTTAATGTTGCCATTAATATTCCAATTATCTTCATCACGTTATTTAGACATATTCAAATGAATTACGCTGTTACTGTATTATATAATAGAAAAGACCCATTGTGGTATTATCTGTAAATAATGTGCTCAATCTGATGCCACAGGAAAAGCTTTTTGATGGACCAAAGGCCCTCCTCTTCCCCCCACACGCACACCGTACACTCACACACGCACACCATACACACACACACCATACTTGCACACACATGCACGCACACCATACACACATTACACACACCATACAGGCACACACACGCACACCATACACGCACACACACGCACAAACCAGACACACACTACACACACGCACGCTACACACACCATTAACACAACAACACACACGCACATACACCATACACGTACACAAACACGCATAAACCATACACACACACTATACACACAGACCATACACACACACACACACACGCACACACACACACAAGGCTCTCACATACAAAGTCAAGCCCCATCTGTTCCATAAGGCTGGTTGTGTGTCTGTTCTTTAGTCTAGAGTGATTTACAATGTCATTAAACCCTAATTCCTAAAGAGCTGACACTAGCAAAAGATGGGACACGCAGCTGATGATGTCATAGCTCTAAATGATTGACAGGGTGATGCGCGCGTCTGATTGGTCACATTATACTTTGGGAAAGTTCAAACTTTATTTAAATGTACTTTACGGTACATCAAATGGCATCCATCCATTCCTGTTTAATTAACATTTAGAGCTGTCCATGGTGCTGAACACTGACGCACTAACACAACACAAACGTACGCACACACACACACGTCTCTCCACAGACACAGTTTCTGTCATAGTAAAATGTCAATGGATTTTGGTTATCCAACTGCTATATCATGTGACCAGCTGTGGCCCCTGGTTGACAGATTCTGAAGATGACAAGGAATCCTAGTCAGAGAGAGAGAGACAGACAGAGAGTGCATATGAGAGAGAGACACAGACAGAGAGAGAGTGCGTATGAGAGAGAGACACAGACAGAGAGAGAGTGCGTATGAGAGAGAGACACAGACAGAGAGAGAGTGCGTATGAGAGAGACACAGACAGAGAGAGAGTGCGTATGAGAGAGAGAGACGGACAGGCAGAGAAACAGGGAGAGAGCCAGTATATGAGAGAGGTACACAGAGAGAGACAGAGAGAGAGTGCGTATGAGAGAGACAGACAGGCAGGCAGAGAGACAGGCAGAGAGTGAGTATGAGACACACACACACAGAGAGACAGAGAGAGAAGAGTATTTCTGCATGTTTACATGGCAGTACCCAGCTTTTCAGCGCCTGTGCAGCACTAAAGCAGAGGTGTGAGGATATGACCTGTGCACTGAGCCACCGCAGAAGACACAAGGCACAAATCGTCTGCCATTGTCGTTCAAGTATACAAGCCTGTGATCGTTTTCTCTCTGTGCGAAGTCACATCTCTCTGAGTTGAGTCTGGAGGTGGCCCTTTGATCCGAGAGAAGCTTCTGGAGAGACGGAGAGTTCTCTCTTCTGCTTCGCTTCCTTTGTGTCTCCGGTTATGACTTCTCCTCTTCCAATCTCTCTCAATGTTTTTTTTTAAGATATATTTTTAGTGGCATTTCTGCCTTTATTATTTATGATAGAGATAGTTTGTCTGGAGAGGAAAGGAAATGTGGAGAGAGAGAAAGAGACAGAGAGAAAGAGACCGAGAGAAAGACAGAGACAGAGAGAGAAAGACAGAGAGAGACAGAGAGAGAGAGAGAGACAAAGAAAGACCGAGACAGACAGAGAGAGACAAAGACAGAGAGAGAGACCCAGACGAGGAGACAGAGAAAGGACGAGAAAGGAGAAGAGAAGAAGAGAGAGAAGGGAATGCGAGAGAGACGAGAGAGACGAGAAAAAGACAGAGAAATTGAGAAAGAGGGAGACTCAAGGAAATGAGTAGAGAAATGGGATGACAGACATGCAAGGATGAGGTCCTGGGCTGTGGATTCAAAATCACCGTAAGAATCGCCTGGTTTACACTCTTTACACCCTTTGTTTTGTGTTCTCTCTCTCTGTCTCCTTCCCCGTCTCTCCAATTACACGATTGCAATTCCTCTCCTTCCTGTAACAGTCAACTTCCCAACAGTAGCATCCTCTGCAGTAGTGTTTATCAGTATTCAGCTCCATGCTCCATCCTTTCCTTACCAGGCTGCCTCTTCCTCTTTCCCCAGCCTCGCTACCTCCTGGCTGGGATGTGAGTTTCTCTCTGACCCCTTAGCCTCTGGTTATCTAACTCTCGGTGAAGTGCCTCATGCTGTCAGCCACTGTGTCTCTGCTGTGTTGTGTGTGTGTTGTGTGTGTATTGTGTGTGTGTTGTGTGTGTTGTTATTGTTGTTGTTTGTTGTGTTGTGGGGGAAGCCTCGGGATTCTCTCACAGCTTTCGGGTGTTCTTGCCCATTTCCCAGAGTCGCCATCCACTGTCAACACATTGCAACAGATCGCAAACCAGTGACAACCCCACACACACGACAACATTCCACACACACACACACTACACACTGATATGATGCACACACACCACCACACACACACAAAAGGTTCTTGTGAACCCAGATACACATACAAGAGCCCTGCCACATTGCATAAAAAAGGCATACAGAATGAATCAGGGCCTGAATGTATGCCACCTTACTCTCAGTGCCAACCATACATAGTTTCCCAAGAGAACCAGGGTGCGGAGCTAGCCGTCGAGAGAGAGCGTTACCAGCTGTTTCCTTATAGTTAGCATACATTAGCATGTTTAGCATACATTAGCATGGCCCCCTACTTGTTGACCGCAGGGTGCAGCAGGATCTGCTAGCATGGCGCTAGTCTGCTGCTCTGTGATCAATGAGGCTTGATCTCCTGCCAGGCACAGCCGCGTGTTACGGCTAAGCTCAATGCTAGCTTCCTTGTAGCGTTGCCCACACAGCGGGGGTCTAATGCCAAACGGGGTGTGGGGTTGTGCAGACAAGCAATAGGGTGGGTGTGATGTGCTAGCGTGATTGCCTTTTTGCTCGTTGAAATGTGTTAAGATGTTATGTAGTATGGCAATCCGTATGTGAGAGAGAGAGAGAGAGAGAGAGAGAGAGAGAGAGAGAGAGAGAGAGCGAGAGAGAGGTGGGCTTTTGACACAAACAACCCCTTTTACAATCAACATTCAATGTTCAATGTGTGAACATTGCTCTTTGGAACCTCTCAGGCTTTGAAATGGACTTAGTCTCATTCTTGCACCCCCCCCCCCTCCTCCCCTCTCCAGACTGTAAAGGAGACACATTAGCTGGGTGAACTCGGGATATCTTGACTCTGGCTCCACAGGAACCCAAATCATGAATATCACATTTGGGAACGTTTTTCCGCTGTTTCATTGCTTTGCAGCTGACTAGTTAGAGACTGCTGGAAGTGTGACACCCTCACAGATGATTCGGCTGGGGGTTTTTTGTCGCACAGGCTGAATGACATGCATAAGTGTGTGTCTTTGCTAGTGTACTTGTCTTTGCTAGTGTACTTGTGTATGTGTGTGTGTGTGTGTGTAGTTCTCATCCAGCTCACGGTATTAGCTGTCAAGACACAGTAACTTCAAACCAGGAGTACGTGAAGGACTTCTTTGATAGCTGATGTCACAGTAGCTAATCTCTTTAAACTGCGTGACGTTTAAACAAACACATCCGTAAAGAGAGGGTGTGGAGGGGAGAAATGGGAGATGTCCTGATCTGGTTTGGCCCGCGGTCACAACAGGAACTCTGGTGGGATGAACAGGAGGACGGGCAAGGTCAAAGATGTCATAATAACGTGTCATGACTTTGCAAAAAAAAAGAGCATATTTTCCATCCTGTCACATTGGCTTTTAACTGACGTGGGACACCGACTCTGTGATATTGCAGAGTCAAAACCAGAGCAGCTTTGCCCTTGATAATGCCTAAGATGGCAAAGACATGATTATATTTATGGAAATGTCATTCAGAAACGCTTGCCAATAGGCTTGGAATTTTAACAACGGTGATACTGTTGTTATTCATGGAGCAACGTCGATATGCCGAATTGCGCAACCCCTGTCGGAGGTAGATTGTGTCCCAGAAAAATAGAAGCGTTCTGGATTTTGTATGCCAACAAGTCAGTGGTGAGAAATCAGTTGTTGTATGTTAGCTTGGTCTAATTTGTCTCCATGTTTTGGAACAGGAAGTGGACTCTTTTTAATTCGGTTCTCTGTTCTGTTCTATTCTAAACGGATTCTGAAACCAGTTGACAAGCCAATGTGTGACAAACTAAAGATCTAACTTTCAAAAAGTTGAGATACCGTCCTTTGAATCTCCTTATCCATTCTGTCGAGAGTTTTCTGTTGGATGATGAGTGCTGATTGTGTCATAATTCCTCAAAGACAACGTTTTAGTTTTGTTTTCGTGGAACGCTGATGGCTGGCTTTTTTTCCCAAACAGGAAATTAGTTTTTTAAGTACAAGCAACAGAATAATGTGCTCCCATCTGTCCAGAGATTTCAGATCCCCTGGCCTTGGAAATCTCAAAGCTAACAACTGTCATTGTTTGCCGGGTTGAGTGTGTGTGTCTATGTGTGTGTGTGTGTGTGTGTGTATGTATCTGTGTGTGGGTGTGTGTCTGCGTGTGTATTTGTCTGTGTGTGTGTATCTGTGTGTGTATCTGTGTGTGTGGGTGTGTGTCTGCGTGTGTATTTGTCTGTGTGTGTATCTGTGTGTGTGTGTGTATCTGTGTGTGTGTGTGTGTGTGTTTGTGTACGTAAGTGCTTGTACCCAGCCTCTTACGTTTGAGCTATTATTTAAAAGGTTAATGCAGAAGGTTAAACTTGAAAAAATATAATTGGAACTGTCAGTTTCAATGAGTTAGTTTCGGTCTCATCTCTAGTTTGAAGCTTCGCACCATCTTGGATACGGGCGGTGGAAACCAATGGATGAACTGGCCTCCCTTGCCAGCGCTTTCCTCGCGTGGTATGAATCATCAGCTACAATCTGATGTCTGACCTCTCGTAATGTTCACATGCATGTACGCTACCCATCGCCCCAGGGTACTGTACAGAAGATCAGAACACTCTGAATGTCCAATGTGTTTTGATCCTCAAATTCTGACTCACTCTCGCTATCATACGTATGTGGTTGTCATGCAGCAAGTGCAGACTTCATAAATGAGTAAGGAGCGAGAGAAAAAAGCATAATATTCTTTATGAATTATCAAGCACACACACACATATATATAAAAAACGGATATATAAAACGGATATATATAGATATAGATATATATCTATATCTATATATACATTGTTAGAATAAAACTATTGAGTTCTCATCAGCAAATCTTACGTGTGTATATATATACACATATATACATATATATATATATACGTAAGATTTGTATATACAGTATATATACTGTATATATACACACGTAAGATTTGCTGGTGAGAACTCAAGAGTTTCATTCTGAGAGTGAATTATCCAGGGGTTGCCCTGGTAGCTCACAGGGTAGAGTGTGAACCACGCGAGGCCTTACCTGAGACCAAAGGTCTCCAACCCTGTTTCCTGTAGAGCTACCTGTCTAGAGGTGTTCACTCCAACCACACCTGATTGATTCAGCGCTAGTCACCTGATCAACCAGCAGATCATTGGTGGATTTGGGTGTGGTTGATCGGCTTTGGAGTGAAAGGATTGGAAACCCCTGCTGTCTAGGAATGATGCGTGAACATCTGTTTGTTTTAGTCTGCCTCTGTCTTGGCCCTCACCACTGCCCTCTGTTACATCATCATTGCTCGCCTGACAGGCCACTGATTACATCATCAGTTCTTGACTGACAGAACCCCTGCCCCTGATTACATCATCAGAAGCTGCATAGCAGGAGAGGATAGGCTGTGGATTCCTATTGGCTCCTGGATTTGGCTTCAAAAAACAAAATGGCAGGTGGAGGGTGAGGAGGTTAAAGTATGAAGAGTATAATTAGAGGGGTTTAATTTCTGCGGAAATTGTGAGGTTTGCTTGCGAATTCAACATTTGTTTTACACCCGTATGCGCTACTGCTGTTGTGTTACCCACCATCCACACTTAGAACTGAAGTCAAAACAAAACCATAATAGACATTCTCAAACCAGTATGATATTATCGCCTGCCTGACTTTCACTGCCATCATTATGAAAGTTGTTCAAGTGAATCGGCCATTTCTCAACGCAAGAATGCAATCTAGTCATCGTTATGTGTTACTATGTGAAGGCTATGGGGTCATGTGACCAGATTTCCGCTCTCTAGGTAGAGAAACCCGCTTTACGCTTGTAACGTTATCTACTCCAATCGCTCGGATATTGAATTGCATCCATTGCTCTACGGGATTTAGGATGTCATTTGATACGCTCCACCTGGTCTATTGATGTAATAATTTATCAGTCCCACCACAATATTAGCTCAGTAGCGCAAATACACGTAACACAAAGCAGACTAAATATTGGCTAGCTGGTTGCTAGCTAGAACTGTAACTAGCGACCAGCGGGAACATCCTGTCCGTTAGATAACTTGATTATAAACTACATAACGCACATCTTATAAATCTAATAATTACTTACCATCTTGCACGCCTGGAAAATCCGTTTTTGCTCCCAGATTCCGACCTGAACCACGTCTAGAGGTCAGGACAGGTAAGTAACTTGCACAGCTGAGCTAGCGCTGACTACTGTGGGATGTCTAGAGCTAACCAATACAAAAGGCGAAAATGCAGGGTGTTCCTTACCATAGCTACATAGATGATTAGCTATGCTAAGCTATGCTAGACTCAGACGATGTTAAACACAGCTATATGGCCGGTGAAGGATATTCTACTCGGTAATCGCGCGCAGGTTTGTGACGGTAATTAGGCCTACGTTGGCTCGCTAGTTCGCCACCGTTAGATTTACTTTCCACCACTAAGCCACAAATTTGCCTAAATCACGCGACACAACCTTTCAGACAATACAAGTCCTAAAATAGCTTTCGGTTACATTTTTCTTCTTCTGTTGTCTTTGTAGTCACCGGAAGGAAACGAATTCAAATTTAGGTCTGCACTGCATGTTCGAATTTAGCACCGGACTCCAAAACCTCATATGGGTAGAGCTAACATCAATATTTAGTGCCTGTGTGTGTAATTTCAGTTTCTCGGAAATAAACACGGCTCACATAATCGCAGGTTACGATACAAGCTCCATGGTCTATTTGTACTTGATGGGAAAACAAGCATATTAAGTCGAAAAAAAAATCTAAGACATTTTAACAAATGCTTGAAAATCTGTTTAAATCCGTCTAAGCCCGTGTACGATACTCAGGAACGATGGAAAATCTATAGAATGAAATAACGAGTCAACAAAACGCGCCAGTGACATTTCACAATACGTAATCAAACTGTGAAAATGCTGTTAAAATACCTCTGGTAACTGCAAGTGCTTCCACAGCACAGCGGCTCGGCTTGATACGAAACGGTTGACAAAACCACTCGTGACTGCGCACGCAACAGATGTCAACGTTGCAGCAAGACATACTGAAAAACCCTAAGCAGCCACATTTGGCACCCAGCGCGACAGGAGCGTGAAATTAGCGGGAGGAGATAAACGGAGAGGGAGGGAGGAACAGATAGAGAGAAATGGAGAGGGAGGGAGGTGGAATGAGAGAGAAATATGGGGAGGGAGGGAGATGGAGAGAGTGAGATGGTGAGGAAGAGACAGATTGAACGAGAGGATGATGGATTGCAGAAGACATGAAGCACGGAGGTTTAAAGCTACTAAGATTTCTTTCTTTGAAATATTGTAATCTTAAAGAAGTTAAAGATACCTCGATGTTAACAAGAGGCAGATGGCATTAAAAAGGACATGCCAACACAGCATTGCAAGGAACAACTCTCGCTAGCTGGGCCAGATCCCTTCTGTCTCCACAACAGATGATTTACTATGCTGCGTTTTTCCATGTTGTTTGTTGTTGAAGTTGCCCATGCTCCTTACCTCCCTCCACATCTTCCTTTTCTCTCTTCCTTCATGTTTCTGTCTCTCGCTCTCTTCTGTCTCTCTCGCTCTCCGTCTCTGTCTCTCTCTTTCTCTCTCTGTCTCTCGCTCACTCTGTCTCTCTCTTTCTCTCTCTGTCTCTCGCTCACTCTGTCTCTCTCTCTCTCTCTCTCTCTCGCTCTATGCCTGTCTCTCGCTCTCTGTCTCTCTCTGTCTCTCGCTCTCTCTGTGTCTCTCGCTCTCTCTGTCTCTCTCTCGCTCTGTCTCGCTCGCTCGGTCTCTCTCTCTCTCCCTCTCTCTCTCTCCCTCTCTCTCTCTCTCTCTCTCACTCTCTCTCTCTCTCGCTCTCAAATCTCCTGGGACTGCCCAGTATCCCTGCTGACGTAAACCTTTCAAGGAAGCTTATTGTATTAGTTCCGTGTGTGTGTGTGTGTGTGTGTGTTTTAGTGTGTGTGTGTGTGACAGAATTGAAAACTGAACAGTGTGTGTATACTATATTCTGTCCTTAGGGACATTTGGCTTGGTTCACAACTATTCTGCCTCTCTAATCCACTTTACCAAAGGGAAGAAATGCTTAATGCATCATTTTCACCTCAGTAAAGAGCCATGAATCACCACGAAATCATAGTACATGTAGACTTGGGTAACTAGGCTGTCAAAAGGAATGGGCGGTAGCTGAAGTCACTTTAATAAACAAACTCCTCGAAATGACAGAAAATGAATGCAATTACAAAAATGTCAGAAATATGGAATTATTTGGTATGGCAACCTTTTATGTGTCTGTCTCTGTCTTCTTCCTTCCCTCTTACGTTCTGTCTCTCTATTTGAGAGTTTTACACTTGCTTACCTGCGGGTTTACATGCCAACCTTCTTCCCAGTTGGATTGAAACAGAGCTAGCTGTCAACTCTGAATCAGCTTTATTTGCAAAGCAAGTCAGTACGCAAACAAGGAATTCACCATAGCAGATATGTAAACGTATGTATACGGTAAACATCGGAGTTATAAATATAAAACGTAGACAGTATATAAAACCGACGGACAGATGCATGCAGGAGACAGGGTAGGAACATGAAATGACCGTGACTGGAAATGATGCGTGTGGATTAGGCTCAGGCAAACTACACAAACTACATAAAGTAGAGCTTCTGGAAGCTTATCTTTTTTTTTAACATGCCGTATTAAAAGCTTGTAGTATAGGTGGGGATTGATAAGAAAGCAGGCGGTGTGAGTTTAGACCACCCACAGTGACATCTCAGGATGATCGACCTATCAGAGACGTCAGGCTTTAGGGAACAGGAAGGCGTGTGTGTTTGCCAGTAGAAGCTGTAAATCTACAGAGGCAAGTTCATGCTTTGTAGTCGAACGTTGATATAATCTCCTAAACAGAGGAATTGACTGTGTGTGCGTGCACGTGCGTGTGCGCAGTCATCGTGGCACAATTCGCTCTTTAAAATAAATAAACAAACCTTGCAAAATCCTAATCGAACCTCCTGCCATCTTAACACCCTCATCCAGCCTTCCCCGCCAAGCATGGCCATGACACGCTAGAATCCCACTTCTGAGTACGGCTAATTATCGTCTCATCTGGCGTCTGATGAGAACAGTTACATGGTCATCACAGACCTGGGTAGCTGCACAGACAGCTGGTGTTTCAGCGGTATCTTAGACAGCTAAACACCCACGTTGTCCAAGTCTAGATCCATAATCTATAGATAGTTCCCTTGTATTAAAGAGAGGAGATTTATTTAAAAGCTTCCCTGTCAGGTAGGCACTCTTCTCCTTAAAGCTGTGGTTGTCGAACGCTTGGTTGTTGGAAGTGTAGATGCTTAGAGAACACCACCTCTTCTTCACTGCCTGTCCACTGACATGAACTAAAATCAAAGAAGCTCTGTTTTTCATCCTGTTCAAACTAAAGCTTTGCGACAGACAATAAACTTCACAAGACCTGCAGACAGACGACGTCCTTGACTGTGAAAGCAGATTAACAAGAGGAGAAAAAGGAATTTCCCGTACGCATCTCTCAAGACAAATAGCAGCTGTAAATGACCACATTTCCATCACAAATCCTCCAAATGAATGTTTCTGTCGTGCACTGCTGAGCAATACGCCTTCCATCTCATCAGCGCCGTGATTCATATAGTCTCCCAGAAATGCTTAAAAACCACTAAATAGGATTAGGAGTTTTTACAACCAAGCTTCCTCACAATACATTTGGACAAATCTAAGAAAAACACTTTTTTGGGGGGGGGCATACTCATCAACAAATAATTGGTGGTATTCACTCAAGTAAGCTTTGCGCTTTTTCCTCTCCTATTGGCTAATGGGTCCCCTGTGTTGCCCTGCTGTGTTCTCCACCTATTTAAACTCTCACTTTGGTGTCATGGTCGTTAAAAGAAGTGCAATTAGACGTCGTTAACAATGGGAATTAATTAGCTGTTGCCACCCGTCTTGATCTCCCCATGTTCCTATAAACCACTACAACCCATCACAGCTACACACACAGTCCCTGTTCTACCACTAGAACCCACTGCAGATACACACACCGCCCTGTTCTACCACTACAACCCATCACAGCTACACACACAGTCTCTGTTGTACCACTAGAACCCACTGCAGATACACACACCGCCCTGTTCTACCACTAGAACTCACTGCAGCTACACACACAGCCCCTGTTCTACCACTA
>BROE01000027.1:11363362-11379893 GCA_036571765.1 Plecoglossus altivelis
TACCATTTTAAGGGCTTGGAGCGTTCTTATGGTGGTGGGTGCTCGTGAGTAATAATTATATAGATAGAATGGTGTATGTGAAGTGAGATAGATATGACAGTATAGGTTTGCCCTGTGTTGTGGTGTGTTGTGCCTGTGCTGGGTGTTCGGAAAGCACTCAAGTTGTCTGTTGAAGCGTGCATCAGATCAGTGCAGTAATCTAAAGATTTCCTCTCAAGAAATCCTTTCATCTATGTCAGAGGGTCTGTAAACCCAGAGGGATGGAAGGACTTCCAAGTTAGGTTTTTTGTTTTTTTTAAGAGCGTTTAAGAACTTGCCAGCTTCATATTGCTGGTGCTCTCGTTGTAAATAAGATGCAGTAATATATGGCACGCAAAGGATTGTGGGAAGGGATGTGACCTACTGAGGTAAAACGCCCAGTTTAACACCAACGTTCAATTTGATACTATGAAGGGTTTGGGATAGGCTGTCAAGTAAATCCAGAAGCTATGCTTGGTGATCAGGTTTTCAGTCCATGCCGCATCATTCCAGATACGTAGTACAAGTCTATTTCCCTCGATGGTCCAATCCTCTTTCACAGTTTGTTTGCTAGTTCCAAAGATACTTTGGGCCTTTTAGAGAACATCGGTTACCAACGGTTACCTTCAGTTTCCCTCTAAGGTGACGGTTGTATTGTAAATCTTATGACTTAATAATAACTGTACCACGCGGCCAAAGCTAGGAATGAATTAGATTCTCCTTAATGCCTCCATTTCTCTGTGTAAATTGGGTCCCTTGGTAGACTGTGATGCCAGTAGAGGGATAACTACTAAAGCCTGAGCAGATTACGCCCTACTTCTGCCATCCTACAGTGACTCAGCCAAGCCGCTGATTGGCTCGTTTAATTAGCTCAAGGTCTGCGATGAGCTGGCCTGAAGCACCGGGCTAACTAAAGGGCTAATCACTAGGACGCTGTTTGAAGGAGCGGCCAGAGTCTGCTTACGTAGACATTTTCATCAAACAACTATTGTTCTAAAGTTCCTCTTCCTTCTGGCCTCTATGTTTCTCTCTTTCTAATCGCCTGTAATGAGTAGATTCTTCCATTGACACCGACAAATTAAGTCGTTCAGAACTTCTGGGTTTAGAATATTGTCTGAGAACCGGCCGTGAATATTTCTGGGGTTTAATGTCTCAGACTTGAGGAACGACTGGCGCTTGTTGGACCACGAGAACGTTCGATGGGGGGGGGTGGTGGCAACGGAAGTGAGGTGATGGACGACTGAGTAGGTGTAGATGGAGGAGCGAAGAAGAGAGGAGGAGTGAGGAGGGGGAGAGTTGAGAGAGAGAAGAGGGAGGAGGCTGGAGGAGGGGGAGGTGAGGAGAGGGAGGCGGGGTGGGAGAGAGAAGAGAGGAATAAGAGAAGACAAGAGAAGAGAAGAAAAGAGAGAGAGAGGAGGAGAGAGGAGGGAGAAATAGGAAGGAGGGCGATGAGGAGGAGATAGAGGCAGGGGAGACTTGAGAGAGAGAGGAGTGAGGGGGAGACTAGGAGGGAGAGCGAGCCCTCGCGCCCGGCAGCCACTTAGGAAGAAGAGGAGACTCTGGAGAGAGGAGAGGGGAAGGAGGAGCGCACATGAATCTAACCCTAACCTGAAGAAAGACACTAAAAGAAAGATTGTAGAAAGAAAGAAAAAGACGTATAGACATCAATGTGTGGATGCCCCAGCTCGAGAGAAAAAGATTCAAGCTAGTTTTCCCTTTCTTAAGTTGCCTTTTTCCTGCAAACCTACTGTGAGAAGGTTACTTTGCTAGCTGGCTGACAGAAGCAGAGTGACAGAGCTGGTCTGATTAAGGTTCAACTCCATTAGCCAGCTTATGTTCTCACACTATTGCCATGGAAAAACGAATGTAACCAGGCTGAAAGACAAACGGATTCAAAGCAGTCAGTGAGTAGAGTCTTTCTCTAAGCTTCTGATTGGTCTGGTCTAGTCAAGTCAGGGTTCGACTTTATGTCTAGACTTTTACTCTTTCATATCAAGGATATAATCAACTACACACTGATATCCCTTCCTTCAACAGCAAACGTCTTCTAACCTTTCATCGATGATAAAACATAACATTTTCTTTCTCCTCCTTTTTTGATTACAACCTCCCTCGTCTCTTAAGTTGACGCCAACAAAGAAGTTGTTGCCCCTTCGTCATTCACATCACTCCCAGAAATGTGAAAGATAAATAAAAGAGTAAAGATTAAAACGTCTTAGGCGACATGAAAAGGGGTCCCGCTTTGAAAGAAAGGCCTTTCACATTCCACCAAAATGTAATTGAATTTCTTCGCTTATCTTTTTCCACGAGTGGGATAGCATCTAGCCACTTTCAAGCGTAGCTTCGTTGACGGAAATCCTCTCCCCCCCCATAACGTTGCCTCGCTGCCAACTTATTTTGCCACACACAACGCAAACTACCAGAACGTCCCGCCCTCAAAGCAATTTCACCGATGAAGAGAGATTGATTTGGAGGGTGGGGAAGGTGACTTGCATGGTGTGAGGTGTGTGCTTGGTGGGTGTGGGTGTAGACAAGAGGAAACTCAACACAAAACTACCACCCAAGCCCCCCCCCCTCCTCCTCGCTCCTCACTTCCTGTCTCTGACGCGTAACCAAAGATGCCTTCGCCACCAAAATGACAGAATAAAAAAGGTACGTTTTCAAGAAAATACGGAACAGCACTATTCACCTCGATCCGTTTCCCCAAACGTAGTGTTGAGGCAGGAACGGAGACCGTCTCTCCACGAGCTCAGGCACATCACGCTTGCCTTCGCACAAAGAGAAATAGTTTTCCAACAATTCGAAGGATTGCTAAGGAACACTATGTGTTTTCTCGTTCAAATAAACACACCTGAGAATTGACTGGGATGACCTTGAATCCTAGAGAACACTGTGTGTGTACAGTACATAGTGTGTACAGTACATGCGTAGAGCACAGCACAGGAATGACGTTCTTTGCGTTGTCTTCCAAGTTGGCCTTGGGTTTGTTGATCCTTTTCTCTGCAGACAGAATGTACCTCTCCTCCTCCTGCCTTCTCTCCATATTCCTCTCCTTTATTGCTCTCTCTCCTTTCTCCATCCTCCCTTCTCCTCCTCCTGCCTTCCCTCCATCTTGCTCTCCTCCATTGCCCTCTCTCCTTTCTCCCTCCTCCCTTCTCCTCCCTCTCTGGGTGATGTGTGTGTGTGTGATGACCACCTCTCTCTACTCTGCAAGAAGAGCTGATTGGATTCTGTTTTATGTCCTGCTGTGTGTGTGTTACTGCTGCGTGTGTGTGTTACTTCTCTGTGTGTGTGTGTTACTACTGTGTGTGTGTGTGTGTTACTGCTGCGTGTGTCTCTGTTACTGGTGTGTGTGTGGGTATGTGTGTGTGTTTGTGTTACTGGTGTGTGTTTGTGTCTATCAGACAGGGTAAATTCAATAAGGATGAACTCACTCTGCATTTAAACAGATGTCAAGTTTTACAACCTTGTCCACGTAAAGTTATACCGACTCACTTTCAGCGGTCTGAAAATGTCACTTTACTTTTACGGACACCTAGGCCGTGCGTGCGTGCGTGCCTGCGTGCGTGCGTGCCTGCGTGCGTGCGTGCGTGCGTGCCTGCGTGCGTGCCGGCGTGCGTGCCGGTGTGCCGGCGTGCGTGCCGGCGTGCGTGCCGGCGTGCGTGCCGGCGTGCGTGCCGGCGTGCGTGCCTGCGTGTGTGCGTGCGTGCGTGCCTGCGTGCGTGCCTGCGTGCGTGCGTGCGCGTCCATGTGTGTGTGCGTATCCAAGTGTGTGCGTGTGTATCTGAGTGTGCGTGCGTGCGTGCGTTTCAGCCGCGCTGAGAGCTTTCATGGTAGCAGGATGTGATTAGATTTGCCTCACAATGAATGATTAGCTTATGAAATTAAAGAAGACCACAGAGTACTCCAGTCCTAAAACAGGTACAGCAGCTGAATGCTATTCCCTCCCTCCCTCCCCCACCTCTCTCTCCCTCTTTTCCTCCCAGTCTTCCTCCCTCTCTTCCTCACACAAACACACACTCTCTCTCTCTCACACACACACATTCTCTCCCTCTCTCTCTCTCTCTCTCTCTCTCTCACACACACACACACACACATTCTCTCTCTCACACACACACACACACATTCTCTCTCTCTCACACACACACACACACACATTCTCTCTCTCACACACACACACATTCTCTCTCTCTCTCTATCACACACACACACACATTCTCTCTCTCACAACACAACACACAACACGCACACAACACAAACACACGTATTGTTATCGCCTGTGGTTGAGCGGCAAGCGTTGAGGTGCAGAAATAGCTTTTGTATGCCTCCGTTAAGTGAAGTGTGAATAAGCTTGAGGAATGATGCAGAGGGTCTGAATCTACAGCTGTCCTATAAATAGAGCTTCTATACTACGCTACACACATCAACGTGGAGCGCTTTTTATATAAGAGCTTAGTATCGCTCTTGGAGCACAGGAATGGTCTCTATTCGTCAGAGTGTATCATTCACCAGGGGGGAATTCAAGCAAACGGGATGGGTTCTTTTTTTTTCTTCTTCCAGGGTGTGACTTTGAAGTCAGCTTTTGAAATCTTTTCATGGGTCTTAGAAACACAGGAACGCTGTGCTGTGCTTGTTCAAGGCTGTGCTTGTTCAAGGCTGTGCTTGTTCAAGGCTGTGCTTGTTCAAGGCTATGCTTGTTCAAGGCTATGCTTGTTCAAGGCTGTGCTTGTTCAAGGCTGTGCCTGTTCAAGGCTATGCCTGTTCAAGGCTGTGCTTGTTCAAAGTGATGCTTGTTCAAGGTTATGCTTGTTCAAGACTATGCTTGTTCAAGGCTGTGCTTGTTCAAGGCTATGCTTGTTCAAGGCTGTGCCTGTTCAAGGCTGTGCTTGTTCAAGGCTGTGCTTGTTCAAGGGTATGCCTGTTCAAGGCTGTGCTTGTTCAAGGCTGTGCTTGTTCAAGGCTGTGCTTGTTCAAGGCTATGCTTGTTCAAGGCTGTGCTTGTTCAAAGTGATGCTTGTTCAAGGTTATGCTTGTTCAAGACTATGCTTGTTCAAGGCTGTGCTTGTTCAAGGCTATGCTTGTTCAAGGCTATGCTTGTTCAAGGTGATGCTTGTTCAAGGCTGTGCTTGTTCAAGGCTGTGCTTGTTCAAGACTGTGCTTGTTCAAGGCTATGCTTGTTCAAGGCTATGCTTGTTCAAGGCTATGCTTGTTCAAGGTGATGCTTGTTCAAGACTATGCTTGTTCAAGGCTGTGCTTGTTCAAGGCTGTGCTTGTTCAAGGCTGTGCTTGTTCAAGGTGATGCTTGTTCAAGGCTATGCTTGTTCAAGGCTATGCTTGTTCAAGGCTATGCTTGTTCAAGGCTCCTGTGATTGATCTTCCTCTCATTGGTCTCCGTTCAGAGCGGTCTGTGGGTTATAGTCATGATCACAGCTCTTGCGGCACACATACATCTTTAATGCCATTCCTCGCTCGTTTCACTCTCTCCATCTCCAGTCCTCGTTCTTACCCCATTCAGAAGTGGCTGTAGAGAAGATTGGATTTGAAATCCATTGTGCATATTTCACCAGCCAAGCCTGTTTTCTTTATGGTCCTGGTGTCCCTGCCTGTTTAAAGGAATGCTTCTCCGAAGCATTTTTATGGTAAGAAAATCAATTTTTGGACAAAGGTGAGGGACTTGTGCATTACAGCACTCGTCCTTGCCACAGTTACACAGCATATTTATCTACTTTGTAAAGACGAGTGAAGGGAGCAGATGGAAGAAGATGGCGTTCAGATTCCAGAAGCTCCCATCCATCCATCCTCAACCTAATCCGGAATGTTCCGGCGTCGATCAAACGGCAGGTTCAAGCGTTTGAAGTTCAAACTTCACATCTCTCTGCTTCTCACACTCTCACCTCCTGCTTCTTGCTGACTTGTCTTGTTTTCCCATCCTGTCAGGTTGGTCATGTGAGCCTCTTGGCTCTGCACATGGACCATGACGTTTATCAGGATAACTGATCGATCATGACGAGGATAATGCTTACCCTACCCTACCCAACACCAACTCATGGCAGCACAGGCCAGGCCAGCACAGGCCAGCACAGCACAGGCCAGCCCATGCCAAGCCAATCCCAGGCCAGGCTTGTTTTCTTTATGGTCTGGGTGTCCCTGCCTGTTTAAAGGAATGCTTCTCTGAAGCATGTTTATGGTAAGAAAATAAATTTCTGGTGTAAAGTTGACCACACTAGAGAAACACAGACGTACACTCGGTTCAGCTAAGAGAGTCCACTTCCTCCTTAATGAACATTCAACATCCAACTTTATACAGCTTTCTAGCCTAAAACTGGCATTTAGACAATCCACTTTCGATCTCCCCCTATGTCCTGCACAATGGAACATTTCCTTCCTCCATTCTAATTCATCCCGGGAGATACCATCTCATCCCTGGAGGTGTGCGGGCCATTATTGTAAATCTTGTGTCGGAAATTAATTGAGGAGTATGATCATCGCTCCAAAGGGAATACGTGAGGAAATAGATGGTTCCTCTACCTTCAAAAATCCTAAACGACTTACCCGTAAAAAACTTGAAGACAAAAAAGTTGTACAAAGAATTCCTATCCTGAGGGGTTTGTGCAACAAAACGTTAGTTCTCAGCATGAGACTGTGGTTGTCTCATGATTTAAACATGGCGCTGCTATATTTATTTCCGTTGTGTGCTGTAGCTTTTGTGGACGGGGGTCTCTGGAGGTGATACGCTCACCGAGAAGCTAATGGATGTCTGGTTTCCTCGCTTAGCTAGCCTCCTAACTCTGCCTTGTGTGTGCAGAGTTGGCGAAAAGCTCGCCGCTATGGTACACGACCTTGAGCACGCAACCTTGACATTGGCGGAAGGGAACACGTCTCAAATATATAGCTTTGGCTCTGGGTCTGGCACGGAGGAGATGAGATGGCAATGTTGTGGGATGTAATTTTGTGTGAAATGGTTCCAACTGCTCTTGTGGTATTTGTTATGAAGGCGAGTTATCAAGGTTGAGGTGAATTATAGTTTTGGGGGTTTTTTGTCCAGAAATGCTAGATCTTGTTGGGTGTAAATCACTGCCACCACGGCATACACACACACACACACACACACACACACACACACACACACACACACACACACTGCTCATCTTAGGCACTCTAACCAAACACACGCACTTACTGATAGAAAACACCCCCCGTCCTGCTGGTATTTGAGAGAGCTGAATAAACAGCAAAGGGGACAGGCAGGAGAGGCTGACGGCTACATCATGCTAGCAGTGTACTTAGAAGCTGACGGCTACATCATGCTAGCAGTGTACTTAGAAGCTGAGGGCTACATCATACTAGCTGTGTACTTAGAGGCTGACGGCTACATCATGCTAGCTGTGTACTTAGAGGCTGAGGGCTACATCATGCTAGCAGTGTACTTAGAGGCTGAGGGCTACATCATGCTAGCTGTGTACTTAGAAGCTTAGGGCTACATCATGCTAGCAGTGTACTTAGAGGCTGAGGGCTACATCAGGCTAGCAGTGTACTTAGAGGCTGAGGGCTACATCAGGCTAGCTGTGTACTTAGAGGCTGAGGGCTACATCATGCTAGCTGTGTACTTAGAGGCTGAGGGCTACATCATGCTAGCTGTGTACTTAGAGGCTGAGGGCTACATCAGGCTAGCAGTGTACTTAGAGGAGGGAACAGCAACAGGAAGGAGGAGGGGGGGGAGGAGGAGGGGGAGGGAACAGTTGGAGGAGGAGGAACAGGAGGAGCAGGAGGGAACAGGTGGAGGAGGTGGAGGAGGCAACAGAAGGAGCAGGATGGGGGAACAGAAGGAGCAGGAGGGGGGAACAGGAGGAACAGCAGGAACAGGGGGAACGGGAGGGAACAGGAGGAGGGAACATAAAGTGGGTTATCTGAGAGGATCATTGATCAGCGTGGGAGCAGCAAACATCAGGGACCAGGAGTGTAATCTCTGGTGAGCTGAGATGACACACCGGCTAATGAGATAGATCCATCAACAGGAGAACCACCCCAGGAGTCCAGGGTGACCTCTAGCCAGCCGCTGTGCTTCCTGCCTGGGCTGTAGGTGTGCCGGGTGCAGGGGTGGAGTGGAGGCTGTTCTGGGGGCGGGGCCTGTGCTGGGTTAGGTGTGTGGGTGTGTCTGGATGAGACGGATCCAGCCTGTGATGTCAGTCGTCTGTATGGATTTAGGTGTTGGTTTGTTTCAGATAGGGTGAGTGTGGGCTAACGTCTCCTGTACATGGAAGCTTGCTAGAGCTTGTTCTTCTCTCCAGATTTCCTCGTCTCTCACCAGATGTCTCTTCTTTTACCCAACTATCCACTCCACATCTGACATCCCCCACTCACCCCTTCTCTGGCGCTGACATGGTTTAATCCGAGCTGAGGCAGACCATCAGTTTCAGGTTATTCATGGGCCGTTCCATATTGAGTAGGGGGAGACGCTGCACTTGCATGTTAAGGGTAATAGGGGTCAACATGAATTAGTAGCGAGAAAGTTAAAAAAAATGTTTATCTAACTTAACAAATCAGAGAAGAAAAAATTGACCTTGACATGAAAGACCAGGATGTTAGTCCCCTGATATTTTAAGGATCTCTTTGTTTAAGGTATGTTAGCTTTTCTTTGATATAATGTTTTCTTACATTGTGTGAGGACTCTCTATTCTGTAGTTGGTTAGAAACTGAAGTACCTAAACACTATAATCCATCCAGAGTGGGTTGGGCCTGTTGATTTGTTATCTGAAGAGAACTATGCTAAGTGGCAGCGCAAAGTTTAGATGATGTCGTTTTAATTGGTTTTGTCAAAGGGCAGCTCCTGCCAGTTTGCAGTACTGTTCTGGAGATATTCAATTAAACTGACGTACAACTGCAAGACGTGGGGCATCGTGTTATTGGAATGGGCCGGGACTGAGCGGAGGAAGGGATATGTTTGTATGCACACACACACGCATGGAGACACACACAAAGATGCACACACACACGCATGGAGACACACACACAGATGCACACACACAGACATGGAGACACACACACACACACAGATGCGCACACACAGACGTGCACGCACGCACACATACACTGACAAAGATGTACATACGCACAGACACACACACAGACACAGACATACATACGCACAGACAAAGACACACACAAATGTAGACACAGACACACACAGATGTACATACACACACACACACACACAGATGTATATACACACAGACACACACAAATGTACATACACACAGGACACACACAAATAGATACATACAACAACAGATTACATTATATCATCGACCCAAGATATCAAGGTACACACAACACCACACAGGCGATGCTACTTCCGTCCGTAAACTACAACTCTTACAAAACGAGATGGCTCATCCTCTCTCTGCTCTCATGGCTCACACGCCCCTGCCTCCAATGACACACACGCCTTAGCTCTCTCCCAGTCATCGCTGAATAGAGAGTTCAAAGCTGTCCTGCAACAGCGGCTGCAACGCTCATTCTGTAAAATTGTACCACCATACATTAACCCTCGTCTGCACTAACAAGAGAAATAGAAATATTCATTTATGCAGACGGCAGTTGGTTCTGCCGTTGTATCCTTTTTTTGTGTACGGATCGATAAATTGCGGAACAGGAAACAGTATGGATGGAACAGGAAACAGTATGGATGGAACAGGAAACAGTATGGATGGAACAGGAAACAGAGGGATGAGGAGGGAGAGGAGAAAGAGGAGAATTGGTGCTCCTTGCAAGAATGGAAAAAACAGGATCCTCTAATGCTTCAAGCATGCGACACATCGCTGTGGACGACCAGCAACAGAAACCAAGCATAGCAACCTGGCTTGGCAACTACACACATTCCCAGTAACCACAGCAACTCTCTACCACAGCCAAAAGAGAAAACTGTTGCACATACGGGAGTTGTCCTCGAAGGGCCTCCAGGTCTCCCTGGCAACAGGCTTCTAGGGACTAGACTTCCTGGCCTCCTCAGTGACCTGCCTAGATATCTCATCTCGGCTGTTTGTTGCCCGATATTTCCGTGGCGATGCAGCCACATTCTCTTGAGAGGTGTGCAGAACGTCCATGTGACCTAGCAAGCGTGAGCGAGACATCGTTTTCAGGAGTTTGTTTTAAAAAAAATAATATTTTTTTTAAACTTGGTTTGTGAAGTGTGAGGAACACATGAAGAGAGAGTTATGATTGGAAAGAACCTTTGCACCTCGTACAGACTGGCCTAGCAGGGATCTTAAATGGAAAAGAAAAAAAGAAATGAAACGCAAGCTGCATCAAAAACAAAACACTGCCGACACATGGGGCTCTTTAGCGTCAAATCAAGATGGCCGTAGGATTTGGGAACTCTGGGATTTGCAGTCCGCGCACGCTGAAGTGGTACAGCTGGGGTTTGTTTCTGTCAGATCTGCCAGGCTGATGAGGGACTGTTCCTCACTACAGCACGCTGAGGACAAACAAGCCTATGCCGGTGCAGGTTCATTAATAATCGTTATTTTCGGGTTTTCAGAGCTGGAGATGCTGGTGGGCGGAGGAGGGAGGGGGGGAGAGGAGAGGAGGGAAGGAGGAGAGGGGAGGATGGAAGGAGGAGAGGGGGGGAGGGAAGGAGGTGAGGGGGGGAGGGAAGGAGGAAAGGGGAGGAGAAGAGAGGAGAGAAGGAGGAGAGGGAGAGAGGGAGAGGAAGTGGAGAGAGGGAGTAGGAGGGGGGGGACTAGAGGAGGAGGAGGAGGAGGGGGGACTAGAAGAGGAAGAGGAGGAGGAGGGGGATCATTAAAGAGATTGTTCTCTTCTGCTTCAGCAGGGGAACTGGTGTATGACAGTGCGGGGGCAGGCAAAAAGCAGGAGGGTTGTGTGCACTCAATCACACTCTAACACACACTCTACAACACACACTCTACAACACTCTCTCCACACCAAACCCACACCTTAGATAACCCACCTCTAACCAATCCTCTCTCCCACACCACACTCTACGTCTAAAAACTACTATTCTACACACAATCATCTAACCACCTTCTCACAGCACACACCACAAACAACACTCTACTCAACACACTCTAACACATCTTTCACACAACACAACACACACTTAATAACACATACATCTCTTCACAGTTACATCACCAGTCTACACACTTTCTCTACACACACACTCTAAAAACGACCCTCTCTACATCACAAACACAACTCTAACCACATCCTCTCTCTCACAATCAACAGACACTCTACCAACATTCTCCCAACACACACCAGCACACTCTAATACAACACCTCTACACCACTTCACACCATACACACACATCTAATCACACCACACCACCACATCTCTTCACAGCACAGCCCTCCACATCTACCAACTCTCTCTTCAACACACACACACAACTTTAATCCACACAGAATCTAACCGACCCTCTCTCTCTCACACACCACACACACAATTACACAAACACAATCTAATACACACTCTAATTAACACACACTCTAATCACACACTCTCACATGAGGAAACAACCAACACTTAATACACATACGCACACATCCTAATCACACACAACGCTCGCACGCAAGCATACAAGCACGCTCGCATACACTCTGAAACAAGAACACTCACTTACACACACACACACACACACACAGCAACACACACTTAATAACACAAAGCCTGGTTTAAAACAACACTGGAGTAAACTAGTTGCCGTACAAGCGCGCAGATCACGCAAACATATCTACTGCAGCTGTGAGCACGCTCTCCAGCAGGAGAGAAAGACACGTTTCTGCAGTGCTGCAGGAACATGCGTGTCTTGGACACACAGTCGTATGTGACACGCATGTGAAGAGGCATGCGGCACTGAGCGCACCGCACACGCATCAGTGAACACGCTCCCTCGCCTTCTCTCTCGACCCCCCCCCCCAAGACCACCGTGGTGTGGGAATTAGGAGGGGCTGCAGGAGGAGAAGAACTTTCCGGATTCTCGTAGAAAACGCTCTGAAGGTGGCGCGAGGCGAGCGCTGGAAAAGCCTGTCTGTCGTCGCCACGTTGCCGCGGCGATCGGCCAAGGCTAGAAGTCATAGTGCGGCAGATTGGAGCTCACGCTCAGGGCAGATCGCAGGGACAGACGCCGGCTGTAATTACGTCCTGATGATGGGCCAGGGAACCCACCGTGCCTGTCCATCATGAGGGAGAGAGGGAGGGAGGGAGGCAGATAGACAGAGAGAGAGACACACAGAGAGAGACACACAGAGAGAGAGACAGAGAGAGAGAGACACAGAGAGAGAGACTAAGAGAGAGAGAGACACAAAGAGAGAGAGAGAGAGAGGTGGTGCAAGATAGAGAGAGCAAAAAGAGAAATCGAGAGAGAGAGAGACAGAGAGAGAAAGGTGGTGCAAGAAAGAGAGCGAAAAGAGAAATCGAGAGAGAGAGACATAGAGAGAGACACACAGAGAGAGACACAAAGAGAGAGAGAGAGAGAGAGAGAAAGGTGGTGCAAGATAGAGAGAGCAAAAAGAGAAATCGAGAGAGAGAGAGACAGAGAGAGAAAGGTGGTGCAAGAAACAGAGCGAAAAGAGAAATCGAGAGAGAGATGGAGAGGAAAGCAGTAGCATGAGGGAAGAGAACTGAGGAATGAGGTACGACTCAGGTGGAGATGTGGAGGGGAGCAGAAACAGGGAAGATGAATGAAAGAGAAGAGAGATGTAGGCTCAGCAGATGGGGAGTTATTGTCTGGACAGAATATTGTACAAAGGCTCTCATACTGTTTCCCAGCAATGACTGTACCTTGCCCTCCTGGTCATACTCTTCTGAATCACACTGTATAAGCAGATTAAGGTAGGTTAGGGACTCTTTTGAAAGGAAGGACTATTCTTGCTCCGAAGCTGAAGTCCACACAGTGTCAGTTTTCATTATTCATACGGACTCCATCTTGGATCTGGTGCCTGAATCAGACCCGCTTCCACCCTTCCCCCTGCGTTACCGTGGGATACGAATGCTCTGCGTTGCTGGATGAGCAAATGCCGTTTTCCCTATGCAATATATTATACCCCAGTCATGTCGGGATAAACGGTCTCATGCATCTTAGATGGGAAAAGCAGGTGCACAAATATGCATAATGGACACACACATACACATTATGTACGCACACATAAACAATGTACACACACAGACAATCACACACACAGACTCACACACACAGACTGAAACACACACAGACTCAAACACACAGTGACTCACACACACAGACTCAAACAGACACACACACTGACTCACACACACAGACTGAAACACACACAGACTGAAACACACACTGACTCACAAACACAGACTCAAACAGACACACACACACAGTGACTCACACACACAGACTCAAACAGACACACACACACACACACACACAGTGACTCATACACACAGACTCAAACAGACACATACACACACAGTGACTCACACACACAGACTCAAACAGACACATACACACACAGTGACTCACACAGACAGACTCAAACAGACACACACACAAATACTCACCTAAACATACACACACCTATATTGTACACACCGAAACTACTATTCAGAGGAAACAGCGAGCGAACACTTCAGTCTCTTTTTCTTCATCTTCGAGGGTTCGGGGAATGAAGTGGATTTTTGATGCAGCTTTGATGATGAGGCTGTGAAGCTCTAGCAAGCGTGGCTGTTTTGGGACGAGCCCTGCCACGGAGCCTTCTGGCCCTGAGGGTGGGGCTGCATCGCTGGATGGAGCAGCCTGCTTCTGCCAGCCTTCACGTCCTGATTTACGTCTGGCTGACTGCTCTCCTATCTTTACATCCAAACTGGGGGTGAAGACGCTCTGAATCTTGTTCTTATCCCCGAGCTACGGATCGTAGCGACTGTCAAAGAAACAGGAAACTATTACGGTTAAGAAAATATTCACGGGTAATTTGAGAAATTCAAGCGAAAAGTAAAAGATATGCTTGGTATCTGGAACAATCTTTTTTTTTTTTTCCTTCTTTTTTAATACAGTGAATTCACTAATAGGCAGTACACACTGCACAGTTGAGATCTTCACACTCCAATAGGGAAACTTCGATAACTTCCTCAAATGGTCTGCAGAACCGCAGGAAAGAAGCACAGATCAAACTGTCAGCGGATGAAACAAAAGCTGCGTTCAGAGCAGACCAACTTCAAAACCAAGGGAGCTGCTCAGATGCTGAGAGAGACAGGGTGTGAGGGAGAGACAAGGTGTGAGAGAGACAGGGTGAGAGAGACAGGGTGTGAGGGAGAGAGACAGGGTGTGAGAGAGAGACAGGGTGTGAGAGAGACAGGGCGTGAGAGACACTGGGTGTGAGAGAGAGACAGGGTGTGAGATTGAGATGGGGCCTGAGAGAGACAAGGTGTGAAAGAGAGACAGGGTGTGAGAGAGAGAAGGGTCTGAGATTGAGACGGGTGTGAGAGAGAGACAGGGTGTGAGAGAGAGACGGGGTCTGAAAGAGAGACAGGGTGTGAGAGAGAGACAGGGTGAGAGAGAGACAGGGTGAGAGACATCGTGTGAGATTGAGACGGGATGTGAGAGAGAGACAGGGTGTGTGAGAGAAACAGGGTGTGAGAGAGAGAGACAGGGTCTGAGAGAGACAGGGTGTGAGAGAGACAGGGTGTGAGAGAGAGAGAGACAGGGTGTGAGATTGAGACGGGATGTGAGAGAGAGACAGAGTGTGAGAGAGAGAGACTGGGTGTGAGAGACAGGGTCTGAGAGAGACAGGGTGTGAGAGAGACAGGGTGTGAGAGACAGACAGGGGAGAGACAGACAAGGAGAGAAAGAGACAGGGTGAGAGACATCGTGTGAGATTGAGACGGGATGTGAGAGAGAGACAGGGTGTGTGAGAGAAACAGGGTGTGAGAGAGAGAGACAGGGTCTGAGAGAGACAGGGTGTGAGAGAGACAGGGTGTGAGAGAGAGAGAGACAGGGTGTGAGATTGAGACGGCTGTGAGAGAGAGACAGAGTGTGAGAGAGAGAGACTGGGTGAGAGAGACAGGGTCTGAGAGAGACAGGGTGTGAGAGAAACAGGGTGTGAGATTGAGACGGGATGTGAGAGAGAGACAGAGTGTGAGAGAGAGAGACAGGGTGAGAGAGAGAGAGAGAGAGACAGGGTGTGAGATTGAGACGGCTGTGAGAGACAGACAGAGTGTGAGAGAGAGAGACTGGGTGTGAGAGACAGGGTATGAGAGAGAGACAGGGTGAGAGAGAGACAGGGTGTGAGAGAAAGACGTCTTGTCTTCAACAAGGCTTCTGATCAGAAACTTGATCTGCTCTGTGACGTATAGGACCATGATAGGCAGGAGTCTGGACCTCAAACAGTACAAGATTCATCTGACACATTTTCATTTTTGGCACCTGGGAGCCCGAAAAAGAATCCCGAGTCGTTCCTTTAATCCCAATTAGTTTCTGAGAAAACTCTCGCTGTAAATCAAACACGCTAATCTATTTTAGGCTGGCTAACTCCTTTCATTTCATGAATGAGTTTCGTGGCTGGTTGGTCGGACACCTGTGAAAAGCTTGATGAGAACAGCCTGTAACAGCTGTGGATCAGATGGAGAGGTGACAGTCAGATGACTGTTAGGCCTGCAGCATCACACCTTCATCACCAGGGAGGTTTAACAAGATGGTCGTCATGGCGTCACGAGCTGTCTGTCTGCCGCAGACGAGTTGTGACTTGACTGGGAGGAGAAAGCGAAGGAGAGAAAGCGAGAGATTTCAGATAAACTTGAGAGACAGTTAGAGACTTGGGGACGGAGATAGAAACTTGACAGAGAACTGACTTCAATTTAGAGACAGAAACAGACAAGGACACCGAGATAGACTTGAGAGACCGGCAGGGACTGACAGACAGAGAAAGCAAGAGGGAGACAGAGAGAGAGAGAACGGAGAGAGGAGAGGGGATGGGAAGAGAAGGGTACAGAGAGGAGAGAAGGAAAGAAGGAGAGACGGAGACAGAGAGAGAGGCGAGACAGAGGATGGTGAGATGGAGAGAGAGGGATACAGAGGGAGAGAGTGGGATGAGAGAGAGAGGGAGACAGAGAGAGAGTGGAAGGAGAGAGAGGGGAGACAGAGACGAGAGTGGGAAGGAGAGAGAGAGATACGGAGAGAGTTGGAGGAGAGAGGAGAGATCAGAGAGAGAAAGAGGGAGGAAAGCTGTGGGACAGAGGAGAGGAGAAGAGGGAGAGAAAGCTGTGAGACAGATTGTGAAAGCCGAGACTTAATTTGGAAGAGAAAGACTTTAGGAGTGCGAAATTAGCGAAGCATTTGGAATGTGAGAAAATGTAATCAGGCTACACTAGACTAGCAGAAATGCCAGTGAGAGGTGGTGGGAGTGGAGAGAGACGGAGGGCGGAGGGAGGGAAGGGAGAGAGGAGAGAGGGGAGGGAGGGAGGGAGAGAGAGAGAGGAGGCGAGAGAGAGGGGGAGAGAGATGGGGGGGGGAGAGAGACAGGGGAGGGG